>JANUWF010000940.1:0-303209 GCA_026120185.1 Voacanga thouarsii
TTTTATTAGTATATGCTTTTGTTTTTAATTAATTTGAATTTTTACTATTTTTATTTTTCTTTTTGATTTGATCTTTATTTTTCTTTGAGTGCGAGGTTAACATCATCCTAGACAATCATTCTTGGTGAAGTACATGGTATTAGGCACAAAATCAAAGGAGCTATAATGATGGTAGGTTAGCACAATTACAAGCTCACGTTGATGTTTTGAGTGAGACATCATTTGAAGCATCAATAAATTCCTTTATTAATAATGCAAATGCTTCATTTAAGGGGTATGAATAATCATCCCAATGAATAGCTCTAAAAGAACACAAATAGTAAAGTTGGTTGATGAGATCTGCAATAGGGGATTGAAAAACATAGAAAAATAGGGGATGCCACATAGTAAGCTACTGATGCCGATTGATATACTGGAGGCGGCATAGACCTTATCCCAAAAAAGTGAAACAATGACTTTTAAGCCTTCTTTGGATCAAATTGGAGAACAACTATGCCCCTTAAGTACCAAGGCCCATATATTTGGAAAAGAAAATCCCCAAGGAGAAGAGAGAGGCTGAGGAGCAATTGCATAATGTGGAAAGAGAAGTATTCAATTCTACTTTATGTGCTAATTCTCCTAATTTCTCTTTGTCACATGATTTTGTAGGTTCCTCTCAATTCTTGGAGATCAATAGTCCAAATGATGATGTGTTGAATTCGGCATACCTCAAGGAGTTGGAATTTTCAATACTATACCATATGAAACCCTTGGAGTATGCCGACAAATTCTACCCTTCACCCTATTCAAAGGGAGGTAACTTTGTTTTTGTAGACCATGCAATAAAAAGTAAGGATTTATTGATCCCATCTTTAAAAACATAATTACTAATTTTAAAGGATAATTTTCATTGTGGAAAAATCTTTTGAAGGTAAAATTGTTGATTCTAATGCTTATACACTTTTTAGACATTATTTGCATCTTTGTATTGGGAAGTTGGTTTGTATTTCTAAAAAGATGCTACGGAAGAAAGGTCATGCATTTACATTCATTGCAACTAATTGTTTCCATGAACCATGTTCCTTACAAGAACCTCCCTTCTTTCTACATTCATCATGCCTATATTCTATTTTGAGCTTTAATTTCTTTTACAAAGGTTTGATGAGGAAATATGATGAGTGGAATTAATTTGTATCTTTGTTTTAGGCTTGGTTTTGTTTTAGTTGTTAGGTGTCTCTTTCCCCTAATAATAAGGAGACTATGTCCCATCTTAAGTGTGGGGGAGTATGTCTTGGTTTTTATTTGTTTCCTTAGACTTGCCAGTTGTATTTTGCATTCTTGTGTTTCATTTTTGGTGTGTTTTTATTTTGCTATTGTTTTCCTTGTTTTTTATGTATGTTTTACTTTGCCGGATTGAATAAAGTCTTCTTGGAACCTACTTAATTCTTTCTTCCAAGTTTTACATCTCTTGGAGCTTATTGCACTTGGGGGGTATTCCTTAACTTGGTCCCTTCCTTTAACATTTGTGGTCCCTTTGGAGATACTTTCTTCTGTTTAATTTTTGCCAATAAGGATAATGTCTAGTTTAAGTATGGGGGAGTGGTTTGGTGAAATTTTTTGTCCGTGTTGTCGTCAATTTTGTTAGTGTTTCTTGAAATTTTGGGTTAATTTGGCTAAATTTTAAGATTTTAAAATTTTTAAAATTTGAAAGTTTGGAAATTTTTTAACTAAATTGCAATTTTTGACTATTATGGTATTTTTATTATTTTTCTTTTGGTATAAGAATTTGGTTTAAGACTTATTTGGTTGAGTTTAGTTCTGTGTAAACTTATATATTTGGTGTGATATAGGCTAAGTCTTGAGAATTTGGATTAACCTTGTTTATGTTTTAGTAGATGTTGTGGCATTTTGTTTCTTGAGGATTGATGTTAATTTTTGTGATGAAATATAAGTATGGAATTTCGGTTGATTTTGGCGCTATGGTTTTCTAAATTAGTCTTTGTACTGAGTTTAAGTAAATAGGGACTAGTTGATAAAATCATGAGTGAAAAAAAAATAAAGAAAAAAAAATAAAAGAAGACTTAAAAAATGATGAACAGAATGTTAAAAAAAGAAGAGAGAGAGATTCCTACTGAAAAATGAGTCAATACAGAGAGAAGTAGCAAGTATTACTCGGTGCACTCTCTTGAGGCTATCCCAAATGCAGAAGACAAAATAGAAAAAGGCAAAGAAAAAAGAGAAAAATAAGAAATTAAGGGAGCCAATACAGTAAGTGAAGAGAAATCCATTCACTTAAGACTATGAATTCCTACGAAAAAAAAATGGTGAGAATGTCCCTCGTTTGCTACTTAGATTGTAGTAGTTTGGAATTCATAAATCTTGAGTTTATTATTATCCCTAACTTATATGAATCACAATGTTTGCATTATTTACTTAAGGAATGTGGTGAAACACATTGAATGAATATGAACTTGTGTAACTAAACTTCAATGGCCTTGGTGATATCTAGCTTAATACATAAGTATACATGAAATTGGCTTGGTTGAATAGGTATTAGATTGAATTGTTGAACTAGAAGAAGGATAATATCTTTACTATAACAGTCATATTCACTAAGATCTTCTTGTTCATGAGCTATTTACTTGGTATGTTTAGTTCTATTTACTTAAATGTGGGGGAATGTGATAGGGCCTAAAACCACCTATATTTTTCTAAATATTTGATTTCATTTTGAGATATTTTTTACATAATAACTAGTTATTTCCCTTCCTATTTGATATTTGGCATGTGGGAAGTGTTTTTGGTAATTTTGTACAGCAATCGGAGGATTTGGAGTGAAATTGCGAAATTCTTGTGCTAACACGGTGCCCCCTCAATATTGCTGAGCCAGCAGGGGTTCAATGCTGAAAAAATAGAAAAAATAGGGGGAAAACAAAGCAAATCTGAATTTCCAAAGAAAGAACCAACTGACCAAGATGATGTGAACCAGCGCCAGCTGTTGACTGTTCAATGGCGGCGGATATTCCTCTTAATATCATAATTTAGAAGTTGTAATACAAATCTTTTGGAAACTAAAATGGACATGAATTAGGACTCTTGTACGCACTTTTTTGCAATCTAAACTCCTATAAATATAAGAGAATAACACGTATTAAATCAATTTTCACCATTGGGACTTGCAAACACACAGGAAACACCTAGAGAAACACCAAGATTTAGGAGGATCAATGAGACTCATGGAGAAAGAAATGAGGTTGATCAAGAAGGTTTTAACGAAGAAGAAGAATGCTTATTTATCTATGAGTGGTTTCTTTTTCTCTTCTTTTTAATTCATTGACAATTTGAGTTTTAATTATTTTAATTATATTTAGAGAATGTTTTTTTTATTCATAACTTTGTATTATTTTAGTTATTTGATCAATTGATTGTGGTTCTTGGTATTTGATTATTTGTTTTTCTTTGATGAGTTGAGGAAGCTGGATTTTCTTTCTAATGCACTAGGAAAATGAAGTTAGATGGAGTTCAATCTAAGTTAATTCTCCATTTGTGTATCTGAACTGGATTGGAAAAGAAGGTTAAGAATTAAACTTAGGTAATCATAGATTGGTTGATTTCGCCTAGAGCATATGGTGATTAACTAATTTCATGTATGTATCACCTAGAGCATAGGGGTATTTATGATGTATGAGTTTAATGCATCTTTTGGTAATGTTGGTTTGATTAGAAAATCTGCTAATTTAATCAGGAGATAGAGATTCTATGGATTGGGAAATAAGTGGATTCTATTTTATTCCTTCAGGTGACAAGATGATAATTAATTGTGATAATTGCAAATCAGTCATTGTTATGTTGTTAAGGATTTCTATCTATTTACATGTCATTTCTCCTTATTCTCACTCTTTAATTATCCTTGTGACTTTTCTTGTGTGAATTTGATATATTCTCTAGTATATTAGGTTAGTAGGTTGTTTACTTTTATTTCTTTATTTTATTAGCTAAATAATAATAATTAGGGTAAAGTAAAGTGGGAGCCTATGTTCCTATGGATTTAATACTTGCTATTACCTATACTATATGATAGGTATACCTGCCTATATGTGTGGTTTTAGTGGTTAGCATTTTAATTAAAGCTTGATTTATTGTGAACTTTGTTGGTAATATTTTTTACACTAAAAAATACGCATCACGTATTCCTTGCAAAACGATGCGTACATGAATTCTACGAAAAGCAATTAAAAATAAATTACAAGTGCATATGCCTCCACACGCGAGGCGTACACAAAATCTACCCATATAAAAAACCACGAGGATTCCATGAAATCACAAAGATCATACTTTTATTAGTAAAGGAACCACCTTGTCTGATTATTAACCCTAAGCATGCTCCTAGATTTAGCCATGGATCTAATGCCACTTGAAGGACAGCAGAAAAATTAAATACATAGCGGAAGATAGTAAATTAAAAAATTTCCTAAGCCAAAGTCTAGGAATACTAATTTTTAGGACATTTTATTTGAATAACCGGAGTTAGAATCGGGTTTGATGGCGCTTCTTGAACTGGAACATCTACTTGTTCTATGGGAATACCAGCTAACCGTCGGCTCCTTGATATCAAAGACTTTCCACGTTTGCTAGCTCTTAACCTTCCAGAGTATTCTTTAACCACTATGGACCTTTACTAGTGAAAGTAGAATTAGGGTGAAGAAGATTGGAAGAAAAACAACAGAGCTAAATATTCAAAGAAAAGCAAAAGGAAATGACAAGGAAAGACAGTGGCTGGTTTTTCGTCCAAGGAAAAACCGAAACCTGTAAGGTCTCTGCCTAGTAATTTGGTCAACTTCAATTACCCACACGTAAAGCCCTTTTTATTTAATGCTACATCTTTCTTTATTTTTCCAAACAAACCACCGTATTTCCTACTTTCCTTTACTTTCTTTTCCTTATTATCATGTGGCGGCTGCCATAGGATTTCTAAAAATCCTTAACTCGTTACAATACCTTGGTGGGCCAGGGTTTTCTTAATTAGTCTAAGACTAATTAAATAGATCTCTTATTAATTAATTAATCTATTTGGACCCAAAATAAAATTAGTCAATTTAATTAATTAATAACCAATTAATTAAATTTGCTCTTTTATCAATTAATTAATTCACTTGGGCCCCATATAAAATTATCCAAGATAAATAATTAATAAATTAATTAATTAAATTGTCTCAATTAATTATTCTAGTCCAAATAAATAAATAATTAGATTTCTAGAATAATTCCTCCAATAATCAAATCACCCAATAAGCCCATATAGTAAGTAAATTTACTTAGGTTATTTGAGCTACTCTGGGGACCAAGAGATATTTTATTCTTGGCTATTAAAATGACTAAAATACCCTTGCTAACATATAGTAGTATTTAAATCATCTTAAATATTTTATTTATGACCATATGAAAATATTGACCCTGAAAATGAAATTGCAAATGCAATGTCTTCGACCTACCTGTGTAATGATGAAATTACCCCTCTACGTAACACCCACCATTGACATAGGAAAATTGCACTAATATCTTTCTCAATGATATCTACCATCATTTGATAGCTAGGCCGATAATACATGACTTCCAGTATGTATCCACCTATCACATGTAGCTACCCAAAAGTTTACAAACTTAGTCACATTCCCAAGGCCTTGGATTATTAGATCATCTCTGACAATCACATGGGAGTGATTTCTTCATGTAATGAAGTATAGAAACTCTATTGTATATGTTCATCTTAATTAACTAGAGTCATACACCTAACATACAATGTTATTGGCCTTATGATATAACCTCACCGAATATACATTAATGTGTACGAGTATAGTTTTAACAGACCACCAACTTATACTCAAGTCTTAGGGTCCTTGTCCACACAGTAGCTACGATAAAATAATCTTTATTTAATTTAGTACTTTTATAAAGATTATTATCACGTCGTCCAGTTCTACGTATTCTAAATATGCTTACATTATTGGTGTCAATGGACTACTTACCAGTTAAAAGTAAACCATTCCTTATTTAGAAACCATAGAGTATTGATCTAAACCTTGATGAAGTGCCCAACTCCATCAATCCATCAAGAACAATTTTTCTGTTATCTATTAGTAGCCCATAATCTACACCTTACTGTGAAAGTAGGACCCAATCACGTAGAGTACTTACTAACACATTTAGACCTTTAATGTGCAATATATGTAAACAAACAACCATTAATGAATGAAACTTTTATTAATTTTCAAAAAACAGAAATACATAGGCCATTTTGGGCATACACTACAACAGAAGTGAATCTAAAATCCCCTTACCAAAACCCATCTCTAAAGCCAAAATATTCTATGTCAAAATCAGATTAGCATTTTGGACTGAGTTCCAAGGTCACCTTTTTAATGTACTTGATTGCACTTACCTACTCCAATACCTATTAAAGCCCAAAAGATTTCAAATCTATTTGAATTATCTTCTTTTTTTCAAGTCTAAATCTGTCATCTTTCCCTTTCTTCTGGACGCCATGCTCTCAACAAAACCTGACAAACTAAACTATCCAACTTCATCTGCCATAGCTAAACTTCTAAAACCCTGTAAAGGGACCAAACCAAAAATAAAAAAGACCAAGAAAAGCAAAGTAGTGGCAAAGAAACCAGTTGCTGCAACTCAAATACTTGCAAAGAAAAAGGACAAGGAAGTTGTTGTCGATGAACCTATTTCTCAAACTGCATCATAGGAACAACCACTGGAGGAGGAAAATACGGATACTCAGGTACCCTAATTTTTTTATTCAAAATATGAGTTTGAATATTAATGACTAGGTATCTAGGAATAGAACTATTGTTGTAGGTTATTGGGTTGATGTTGAAGCATTTTTGTATTATGCGAATATTCTTAATTTGTTTTAATCATTTGGTTGGGCAAAATTATTACCAGTAAATGAAAGTTGTACACGACTCTGCCTTGGGAATTTTATTCCAATCCGAGAAAAGGAAGATATGAGGAAACATGGGATGGATTTATGGTGTAATGGTACATCTCTCTTATTGGATGTGTGAATTTTAAGTTTGACCACCGAATGCTAAATAGAATTTTTTTTTTATGTTAGAGATGGTAGGATACAATTCTTTGAGATGAATAAATTATCTGAGAGTTTTGATTTGTTTGAATTGAGAAGATTTGAGAGTAAATTCACTGGTGATAAGAGTTTCAAAAATTCAAATGACCACAATACCAAATGGCTAAATGGAAAAGGTAGATTTCTTCACCAGATGATTTCAACCATGGTAATACCTAGTTTTTGGCATAAAATTTCTTTGACCAATATGCAGATGGTGTTAATGTTAGCTTTATCTGAGGGTAGGCTAATTAATATGGGCTTTTGGCTGCAAAATTGATGATTCAGCCTCAGAATACTTCAAATAAAGCTTTGCCTTTCGGCAATCTTCTAACCAAGCAGTTTAAGCATCTTAATGTTGATCTGAGTTTGGTTGCCCCATAGCACTCTAAGATTAATGTCTACAACAAAGATTCTTTTGAAAATTTAGGATTTATCCAAATGGACAACTAATGGACCTTGCTAAAGGATGCGACAGAAGAGGAAAAGGAGAAACTGGTTAAGGTTAAAACTGAAGGAAAGAAATCTACATCTACTGCCTCGGTTGGGACGAAAAGAAAAATTGAAATTTAAGAAGAAATATCCAGTAAAGGCAAACAGATGACTAAAGAAAGTGGAATGACACAAAGCATTCAGAATGCTTTGAATCTTTTGGCTACCGAATTAGATGGTCTAAATGCAGAAGTTGCGACTGGATGGCAAATCTGGGAACTAGATTAACCATTGTGGAAAGGAAGCAATCTGAAGCTATAGCTATCTCAAAAGAGCAAGCCCCACCACCAGAGACAAAACATAAAACTGTCATCCCATCAACACAGAAGGATACTTATCCCATTTTAATAAATTGAAGAACCTACTACAACTACAACTACTGCTGCCATAACCACTACAATCACTGCTAACGAAGCTGCTCCTGAGCAATACAAACCAGCTGCACCTAGTAGTTCATCAGGGCAGAAACATAGAGTAAAGGAAAACAGAAGACTAAAGAAAGTGGAATGACAAAGAGCATTCTATATGCTCTGAATCTTTTGGCTACCAAATTAGATGGTCTGCAAAATCTGGGAACTAGATTAACCACTGTGGAAAGGAACCAATCTGAAATTGCAGTTGTCTCAAAAGAGCAAGCCCTTCCACCAAAGCAAGAACATGAAACTGTCATCCCTTCAACATAGAAGGATACTGGTGTTGATGCTATCCCATTTCAATAAACTAAAGAACCTACTACTGCTACAACTACTACTGCCATAATCACTACAACCACTGCTAACAAAGCTGCTCCTAAGCAATACAAACCAGCTGCACCTAGTAGTTCATCAGGGCAGAAACATGGAGTAATTAAAAGGAAATCCAGCAGACTAGCTGGAAAGCTAAAGAAGAATGGTGCAGATGATCAGTCTGAGACTATGGTGATTCGCCAATCTGCACCAACAAATATGGTGTCAAGACCATCAAGAAAGTTAGTTGACCCCTTCCCTGATGCCCTTTCTATCAATTATTTTTTACCCTCTTGAATATTTTTTATGGTACTATTATGCAAGTACTTATTTTTACTGTTAGTTTTGTGCCCTAAAGGCAATCACATTTGTTTTATAATACAAGGCATAATTTATCTTTTAGTTTTTTTTCTTTACTTTCATGTAAAATAACTGTTTGATAAAGTTCCTAGTACAACACTTTGTTAAGGAAATCATGATGGAAATCATGATTTGAGATTCTTACTACATTGTATTTTGTTAGTACTTAAATAATTCCTACTTGTAGTAATAATAATATATGACATTATTAATGCACTAAGACTAACACATGTTAGACTTCCTAATTTGATTAGGTGATGGTTCTCACATCTGTGAGTATTGTGATGCTTAACGTTAACATGTGGATGCTTGTTAATAGAACACGTATATTGGATAACCTGGCTATGAGATAATCATATGGATAATTATTTTGTGCCAGTGATAGAATCTCATTATAGCACATGTGCAAGTATCCTTAGACTTGAGATCTCCAAGGTATTTTGTTTGCTGAATATTGTACTTTGATTTCAATCTCTGGAGCTAGATCAATGGCCGCCTATGGGATGGATATTGGGTGCAATATGAAATAAATGAAAGTAATTGAGAGGGTCGATAAAAGATTCATCACTCCTAATAGTATGGGCAAATATCTCATGGCCACTTACGAGAATTACTACTCCAGAAATCTTTAGCCAAGATGATTGTGTATTTAAAACAGTTCCAATTGTTACACATATAGAGTAGTGGGTTCCTGGTACAACTACTAATATATTCGGGCCTTAATTAATTTATTATTCTGGAGGGCATTGGCATTAATTCCGTACTCCAGATCGAATGAGATATTACATGGTGAAAAGATTTTATTCCACTGTAGTTTGTCATTGAAGGGTTCATGTTAAGCCACTTGACTTCTTGGACTCTTGGGTGGTCATGATGTGTTGCTAGATACCACTCATGGTCTGATGAGTGTGGATTTAATAATTGATGAAATAATAGACCAATCCTGATTAGAATTAATAGGTTAATTTTAAATTATTAAGAATTATGTACCCGAGATGTTATGTGATAACATTGTGGGTTTAATTGTGAGAAGTAGAAGTTATTTGGGGCCAAATTATAATTAATTAGAATTTTTAGGCTAAATTGTAATTGTAAGAACTTGTAGGTTTCAATTACAATTTAATGAATTCTAATTTAATTAAAATTCACAGAGCGTTGTATCACTGTTATTTCTGAGATTTTCCTTAGAATATGCTATAGTTGTTTTATCTTAAAAAGACAGAGAAAATTTGTTCTCTCTAACTTTAACACACACGTTTTTCTTCTCTTCTTCGTAAGTTACCCTAAGCACCAAGAAATTATCCTAGCAAACAAATTTTTGGTTACTTTGAGAGTATACCTCGTGTGGATACTATTGGAGTTAATCTCATACTGAGACTAAAGCAGGAAGACATCTGCACGGTGTTGAACCATCTACATCGAGAAGCCATTCTCAGAAGGTTATTTTCAAATTCTAGATCGCGCCTTAGTAATTGACTGAAAATTTTGTTTTACGGCACCACATTGAAGGAATATTACTCTTCTTGTTTTTCTGTTATTCACACCTTGCAAATTCTGGTTTTGGTATCTCTTAAATCTTCCACTGCACAAACTTGTTTGTGCATGGGATACCATAGAGTGGTATAAAAGCTTATGCTTGTTTGTGATTTACAGATCATTTATATGTCATGAAATCATTTCATTACATCTTTGTTGTCTTCGGTGAAAGTTGTTCCACGGAGTTTTGATATCTGAAAACCATTTCAATTTAATTCTCAAAATTGTTTCAAGAATCGTGGGTCTCTGTTGTGTTATCAAATGTGGCTTGTTTCCCAAAATTGTTCATGCGACTGTGTTTTAGTATTAACAGAAATTGTTTCTATGTTTGGTGCCATGAAAATTATTTAGTATGTGTCACTGGTTCTCTGTGTGAAATTTGTTTCATGATCTTATGGGGCTAACGCATGCTACAGAATGGTCTCTATAATGATTTCTTGAAAGATTTTTATGGGCTCTAGTTGCAGCATTTTATTCTATAAATGTTACAAAGAGTTTTCCTGTAAAAACTAATTTTGGGTTCGTTTCGTTTTGCACAGAAAACGTTCTTTGATTTTGTTTGATAAAACAACATTTGCTAGAAATTATTTTCAATGTTTACTGAAACTATTTTCGTGAAGAAACTATTTTTCATCTGGCTTTGTTCTTGTTATCTACTAACAGAATCCTTTTTGAGTTTTGAAGATGGATAAAAATCAGTCTTTGCATAGAGAATTGTTCTCTGGAATTCGCTAAGAAATTTCGAGTATTGTGCCCAAAAATTGTCTCTAGAAAAGAAGTTAAAAAAAAAAAAGGTTTTTTTGCCCGAAGCCACGGCTCGCTATGAGCTAAGTCGCTACTTGAGGCACAATTGGCCCCAAAGCTTGCATTGGACAAGCTTCCCGATGCACAACTATTTGAGTCATCATAGGGAGGATGAACATCATTCTCTCCAGGATGTAATTCACTGTTTTAATATATATATATATATATATATATATATATATATAATCCATTTCGTTTGACTTCTTTTCAGTGGTCCACGAGATGTTTTTTTTTTTTTTTCCTTTATCTCTTGCTCCCAAAACTTCCCAAAATTTATATTTTGGGAATAACCAAGACTAATTTCTCAAATTGGTTTTGGAAATTAATATATATTATCTAAAATATTGATTTTAGATATGTAAAAAAAATTATTAATTCTCATTTTGAGAATTAAATCTAATTATGATTAGTTTTTAAAGGGGACCTAGGATTTGGGATATTATATTTTGGAAATTAATATATTTTTCTAAAATATTTATTTTAGATTTTATCCTAATTACATTTCTAGAATTTGATTGTAGAAATTAAATCTAAAATATTGATTTTAGATTTTATCCTAATTTAATTTCTAGAATATCGTTTTACAAATTAAATCAAATTTTGTTTTATTTTTCCAAAATAGAGATTTTGGAATAATAAAATTGTGTTTTAATTTTGTTTAAGCATATTTAATGGCTTGGTGGATGGTTATGGACTAAAACCAAATTATATCTATTCATGTATTATTTTCAATTTTGGTTTTATTAAATAGGACCTGTGAGTCATGCTTTCTCTAAAAATCTTATGTAATTCTCTTCTCATATAACTTCCTTCGAATGTAACTCGAGGTTTCTCTATTTAGAAAATTTATGTAATTAGGGATAGAATTATTGTAATTTTGGAGATGGTGACCAAAACAAGGTGAGAGGGTGGGACCTTCTACTTAAATGATGCATGAACACATAGGGTTAACAATGTTAAATTCTTGTTTGGCTCAAGAAAATTAATTTAGGGAAATTTCATAACCATATCACGTAATCGCTTTATTACCACGATTATCAATTTATGTGATTTATTGATATATTTATACATGTCATTTGATGAAATCACTAAAAGGAACAAATCGCTCAATTAATATTAAACCTAATTCCTTCCATTAATATAGTAAGAATGAGAGTCCTTTTTCGAGACCAGGTTGTTAGGCTAACCCAAGCCTACTCGACATCGGGTATGTTAAAGCTGTAGAATTAAATTCCTGATTAATGGGTCAGGTTTAACTAAATTCTTTATCCCGATAGGGCTAATTCAAGCATAAAGAAATTTAGAAAAATATTGGGGTAGCCCAAAAAGCTTTAAGATTAAAAGATATTAATCACCTAATGATCCGGTAATTACATACGATATAATTGGTATTGGATACCACCATTGAACTCAAGGGTTGCTTGTTAGGCAAGCAACCCCCACGATTATTCTTGAGGAATTTAGATACCGGTCCACTAGAAAAGCTTCAAAGGGCTTTCCCAAATCAACAATCGGGGCTATTGGTTTGAGAGAAATAGTTGAGTAATAATGCATTTAATTAAAGACCTAATTATTTGAATCACATGTGCATATAAAGTTAGCTAATGTTTTCTATCTTTACATCTACGTCACGTGCATCATGTCAACCAACCTCAACTTACATAGCTTCTTGGAGATGAACAAACTAATTGAGTCAAACTATCTCGACTGGTATAGAAACTTGAGAATCGTTAGCAAGTCGAAAAAGTTACTCCTCGTGCTACATGATCCTATTCTATCACCACCTACTCAAGATGCTCATGCTAATGAGCATGCTACCCATAATATGCACAAGGAGGACAGTGATATGGCATCTTATATTATTTTGGCGTCAATGACTCCTGAGCTACAAAAATAGCACGAGCATATAGATGCTCAATCGATTATTCTCCATCTTTGAGAGCTGTTTGACGCCTAATCCAACACAAAGAGATATGAGATCTCGAAGCAACTGTTCCATTGTAAAATGGCTGAGGGTGGTTCTATGGCCACTTATAGGTTGAAGATGTTAGGCTTGATTGAGAAGCTTCGGTCTCTTGGGTTCGTGATGGACTATGAATTAAGTGTTGACTTAATTCTACAATCCTGGCCTAATAGTTTTTCACAATTTGTGATTAACTATCAGATGAATAAGATTGAGTCCACTATTCCTAAGTTGATCAATCTTCTCAAGGCTGAGGAGTCCTCTATGAAGAAAGATTCTAATGCGGTCTTGGTGGTAGTATCCTTTTCTTCCAAGAAGATAGCTCAAAGGAAGAAGAAGAAGGCTCCCACTAAGTACAAAGGTGGTGTGAAGAAGAAGGATGCAGCCACCAAAGGCCTATCCCATCAGTGTGGCAAAATGGGCCATTGGAGGCACAACTGCAAAGTCTATTTAGAGACCGTTAAGGAAAAGAAGCAGAAGAAAAAGCTCGCAGGCACTTCTACTTATACTTCTAGTATGTTTATGATTGAGGTTAATACTGCCTTTAGAAAGGAGATATGGGTATTGCATATCGTATGTAGATCTTATTTGTGCAATAATTTACAAGGACTGAAGAATAGTAGAAGGCTTGAGAAGGACAACGTGGACCTAGGTATTGTAAATGGATCAAAGGTTGTTGCACTTGCTGCGAAGAGTTACGAGCTACACCTTTTTTCGGGATTAGTTTTAGAACTACAAAACTGTTATTTTGTACCAATTTTATTGAAAATTTTTATCTCAATTGTGTGTTTAGACTTATGTGGATTTGATTTAATATTTAAGAATAAATGTTGTTCTTTTTCATTGAATAATATTCATTATGGTGCTGCAACTTTGGTTAATAGTTTATACATTCTATATATGGATAATCCAATTCTCAATATAAATAATAAGAAACCAAGGAAAGATAATTCAACCTCATCTTATTTATGGAATTGTCATTTTGGTGATGTAAATGAGAATCGCGTTCCTAAGTTAAACAAGTTAGGTGACTTAGGGTCTTTTGATAATGAATCGTATGGCAAATGAAAATCTTGTATACTTGGTAATATGACTAAGACTCATTTTTCTGGGAAAAGAGAAAGGGCCAAAGAGTCATTAACACTTTTACATTATGATGTATGTGGTTCCATGTCAATATAATCAAAAAGAGGTTATCACTACTTCATAACCTTTATCAATAATTATTCATGATATGGGTATTTGTATTTTATTAAATACAAATATGAAGCTTTTGAAAAGTTTAAAGACTTCAAGAATGAAGTAGAGAAAGAACTTAGAAAAAGTATTATGACTCTAAGATTTGATTGGGGAGATGAATACTTAAACCAAGAGTTTTAGGATTATCTTAGAGATAATAGGATATTATCTCAATGGACTCCACCACATTCACCTCAACGTAATGATGTATAGAGAAGGAATCAAACCCTTCTAGACATGGTGACCATGATAGCTTTTACAGACTTGCCAAAGTCTTTTGAGGGTATGCACTAGAGACTTCTATTTATATTCTAAACAAAGTTCCATAAAAAATGCTCAACACTACCCAATTTGAGATGTTATTTGGCAAGAAACTAAAGTTACCTCACTTGAGAGTATGGGGTTGCCCTATTTTTGACAAAAGGCTACAGTCAGACATACTTAAGAGTAAGTCTGACAAATGTTTGTTTGTGGGATATCCAAAAGAATCTTTCAGGTATTACATCTATCTCCGCTCTAAAAAAAAAGTGTTTGTTTCCAAGTATGTTGTCTTCTTAGAGAAGGAGCACACACTCAAAAGGGACAGTGGGAGTAAAATTTAACTTAGTGAAGTTCAAGAAAAACAAACAAATAAACAAGGATCAATCATGCGATCCCATATCTATTGAAGGAATAGATGAACCTTCGATTACACAAGATCCTCGTAGGTCGAGTAGGATACATGTAGCACCTGAGAGATATGGATTTCTCATTAGTGACCACAACGATGTATTGCTCATAGATGATGATGAGCCTACTAATTACAAGGAATTTCTGAACAGTTCAGATCTGAGAAATGGCTTGAAACCATGAAGTCAGAGATGGATTCCAAGTACGACAACTAAGTATGAACTCTAGTTGATCCACACAAAGGCATTAAACCTATTGGGTACAAATGGGTTTTCAAGAAGTAAACCGACATGGATGGTAACCTAGTTACCTATAAAGCATGAGTAGTGGCTAATGGTTATCGTCAAGAACATGGTATTGACTATGACGAAACCTTCTTGCCAATAGCCATACTAAAATCCATCAAGATACTCCTAGCCATTAATGCTCATCATGATTATGAGATCTGTCAAATGGATGTGAAAATAACTTTCCTAAATGAAAACCTGACTAAGGAGGTGTACATGATACAACCTGAGGGTTTTACATCCAATGATAGCACAAAAGTGTGCAAGTTGCAAAGGTCCATATATGGACTTAAGCAAGCTTCTAGAAGTTGGACCATCTATTTTGATGAAAAAAATAAAAGAGTTTGATTTCATTCAAAATATGGATGAATCTTGTGTATATAAAAAGGTTAGTGGGAGTGCAATAGTTTTCATATTATTTTGTATAGATAAAATATTATTAATAGGAAATAATATACCTATCCTTTAGTCGGTAAAAGGTTGGTTGTCCAAGAAGTTCTGCATGAAAGACTTTGGAGAAGCAACCTATATTTTTGGAATTAGGATCTATAAAGGTAGGTCAAAAAGGTTGCTAGGTCTTTCACAGCCTATATACATAGACAAAGTGCTACAGAGGTTTAGCATGGATCAATCCAAAAAAGGATTCTTACCCACGTCCCACGGAATAAGCCTTTCAAAGTTGATGTCTCCAAAGACACAAATTGAAAGGGATCATATGAGTAGGATTCTATATGCTTCTACAATTAAATCCATCATGTATACTATGATATGTTTAAGGCCCCATATATCCGGTGCTCTCAGTTTGACGAGCAGATACCAATTAGACCCTGGTGAGGGTCATTGAGCAGTTGTGAAAAATATCCTTAAGTACTTGCAAAGGACTAATGATGTATTCTTGGTATAAGGAGGAGGTGATTTAAAAATAAACGGGTATATTGATACCAATTTTCAATCTGATAAAGATGATTTCAAATCACAGTCTAGCTATGTGTTTACATTGTGTGGAAGGGCAATAAGTTGGAAGAGTTCCAAATAAGAGACTATTGCTGACTCTACAATAGAAGCTGAGTACATAGCCACTTCTGAAGCAACTAAGAAAGCTATTTGGATCAAGAAATTCGTGATGGAACTGGGTGTCATCCCTACATTGTTGGTCTAATATCCTTGTATTGTGACAACAACGGAGCTATTGCACAAGTAAAGGAGCCACGGTCTCACCAATTATCCAAACATGTGCTACGCCGCTGTTAACTGATCTGAGAGATCATAGATAGACAGGATGTAAAGATAGAGACCTGCTTACAAAAGCACTGTCCCAGAAGAAATATGATAGGCATGTTAAGTCATTCAATATTAGATACATAAATGATTAGCTCTAGTGTAAGTGGTAGTTTATTAGTATTCTGCCCTTGAGGCAATGACTTGTACTTTGTATGTGACACATTTGTTTTATAATACGAGGCATTATTTATCTTTCAGGTTGTTTTCTTTACTTTCATATAAAATAATTGTTAGATAAAATCTCTAGTACAACCCTGTGTTAAGAAAATCATGATAGAGATCATGATGTGAGATTTCTACTACACTTTATAGTGTTAGTACTTAAATAATGCCTAGTCGTAGTGTTAATGAGATAGGACTTCAGTAATGTGGTAAGACTAGCACGTATTAGACTTCCTGATTTTATCAGGTGGTGGTTCTCACATCCATGAGCATTGTGATACTCAAAGCTTATACGTAGATGCTTGTTAATTAAACAAGTACATTGAATGACCTGGTTATGAGATAATGACAAGGATAATTATTTAGTGCTAGTGATAGAATCTCGTTATAGCATACGTGTAAGTATCCTTAGACTTGAGATCTCCAAGGTATTTTGTTTACTGAGCATTGTACTTTGATTTCAATCTCTGAAGACAGATCGTGAGTAGCCTATGGCAGACCTAGTCGGCGCCAGTCGTGCTTTGCACGGATTCTGAGGTTTAAAAAAAATACCTCTTTTCCTCGTTCTAAGAAATGACTGAATCAGAATGTGCGCAACTGAAGTAGGTGTGCTGGTGGAAACCTTTGGCGCGATTCCTGCAAGTCTCCTACTCCGTCTTTGCATGTAGGTGATCGCCAACCTCTCGATCTTCCAGTATATAGCCTACCTAATTCCGTTTGGTGAACAACTACAAACTAAGGAACCTTTTTATGGAGAAAGAGAGAGAGAGCGACATCTGGTTTTTTTTTTTTTCATAGAGAAGAGGCCGTCGAAAAAAAAATGTTATTTTCAATCCTCCTGTTTAACCTAAATAAAAACCCTAGGTTAAACTGGATTGGGCCATTGGACTCTTAGTTTAACCTTTTGTGCAATACCCTGCCTAAAACCACCTTTGACTATGGGGAAAAATCATGCATTGCATAGCATTTTGCATTTTATATGGTAGCTTAGAATTATTTTATTTGCATAGATGCATGTGAATTTTTCCGTTGCTCTTGCATGCATGTGAATTTTTCCGTTGCTCTTGCATTTGAATTAATTGATGTGAAATAGTTGTGTTGTTAAAGATTTGGATAAGGGAGGTTTGGTCAAAGTTTTGGAAGAATGAGTATTGGGGTGGTAAGAACTTCTTGTAGGAAAAATTAGTATTGGAATTGATTTGGAATAGCGGGGAGGATGGTGATTTTTCCATGGTGGCCCGAGTTCGAAACCTATCTCTTGTAAATCCTAGTTTCTCTTCTTGATGATTCTTTTCCTTAGAGTTTCCATGTCTTGGCCGAAAAAGATATAGCAAACCTAGAGAAATTTTAGTGCCATTACTCCAAGGAAATAAGTCTCTATATTTATTTCCTAAATTCAAGGACCTTGATGTGAATAAAGTTCACATTTAATTTTCAGCTTTTATTCCTTAGGATTTTCGAAAAAGAAAAAAAAACCCTAGCTAGTAAATAAAATTCCAGCTTGATTTTAGCTTAATGGATGTTACCATGAATAGTTGGAATTAAAAAGTCATTTTTCTAGTAGGAAACCTTGTTGATTTTAACCCTAGAATGTTAGCTAAAAATCTGAAAAAATTTCCAGCAAGTGCCGCCACTTCTTGGAGGAACTTTAGCTCAACTCAAACTCTTCCAAAGCTAGGAAATCTTATCCTAAATCCCTTAGCAAATCAGACTTTTATTTCAACCCTAATTCAACTAGGATTTTCTTCCTTATCCTAGCAGAATTTCGGCAGCTTTGTGTCAACACAAGATGTCCGAAATTCCAACACTCCTTAAGTGCAATCCAACTCTCCAAACCCTAGCTCAAAACACCTAAATACTCCTCATCAATTCAACTTACCTTAGCTGCACAAAACAAGAAATTTATCTGCACAAAATTATAGAAATTCGGCCAGCTTAGGAACCAGAATTTTCGACAGCTTTGTACAGGAAATTTCGGCCAGCTTTTGTACTCCTATTCCAACCGAAATTCTGCAGACATAACCCACCGAAAAATCCCAGCTGATCAAGCCAATTTCTACGCCTAAAACCCTCATTGTTTCTCTGGAAAATTTCGGCAGAACTACAGCAAAAACAGTCCAAAAATTCTTCCTCTTCTATTTAGAAATTTCGCACAGCACATGAGGCCATCTTGCACAGAATTTTAGTCTCCAAAGCCTTCTCAAACTCTTCCTTGTTTGGCCCAAAATTCTGAACACAATCAGCCCTTCTCTTGACCAATATTTCGGCCAGCACAAGGGAGCAAATGGCAGATTATTTTCTTCCCTGAAACTCACCTAAATTCGGCAGCAAGGAGAGACATCACAAGCTGCAATTTTCCCCCATGCTGTCCAAAAAGCCTAAAGCCATTAGGAGTCTTTCTAAACACCATAATCTAACCCTAAACCAATCTTCTCTAAACCTAAATCATAGTAGCTGTCTAACCTCTCCATTCTACACGAAAATTCCAACAAACTCTCTCTGCAAATTTTCGAAAAACTTAAGAACTATTCTAAGCAAAAATCGAACACACTTTAAGGTAAGCAAAAATCCTCTCAACTTCTTGATGCCGTTTTCTCTAATGATTCTTTTCTCCTTCTTCTTCCCTTAAATCACGCCCTACGGAGACTGATTTCATCTTCTTCTTTAATTTTCGGTCAAGAGGAGCAAAGGAGGTAGCTTTTCTCTTCTTTTCAAGCGAACTCGGGACGATCACCATAGGAGCATTGAAACCTCATTACCCGGTTGTTGCAAGGTAAGGTAATACCCACCCTTAATGCTGAAAGTAAGGTTTAATGATGTCTATTAGTTGGATGAACATATGGTCATGGTATATGATCTTTGGGGATTGGATAGTTTACTTGAAATTAAATAGGGGATTGCGAATTGTTGTGAAAATAAATGAGATTAGAGTATGTTTGAATTAATTGAGACCCTGATCATGATATTATATGGTTTTAGATCAGGAGGATAATTGAGCAAAGCAAGCAGTGAATTTATCTTGTTTATCCGAGGCAGATCAAGTAAGTCCTTGCATAAACTCTTTTGTTAAATGTTGTGATGGCAAGTCTATGTTGTGAAGCTTTGTAAAGCTATTGTTGCACTATGCTTGCTTGGGTTGTAAACGTGGATATTTACTCCTTAAACGGTTTTGTCAAACTAACGATTTTCTCAAGAAAACTATTCTTTTCCTTAAACTTTTAGAAACCTCTTTTAAAGAAAACCACGTTTTACAAAGCCAAGGTTTGGAAATATTGTGAATCAGGAATTGACGGATATGTTCGTTGAGTACTCAATAAGGGTAGGCTAACAATACTAGTCTTGGAAGGCTAGAGGGAGTCTTTTGGCAGGAGGCCACCTCCAGAAGATGAACTCTACTTGAAAAGGTGACAGTGTTGGTTGGTCAGGCCAGTCCGAGCTAGCATTTGTACCTGGTATGGTATTATTTATATTCCCGGCATGGACACCCGGATGGTTTTGTTGGGTGTAGAGATGGAGGAGTATCTTACCCGGTAAGTTGTACACTCACCTTGATCAGAACGCCCAACGTGTGGTAATCTAGTCCGGACAAGGTGCTCAAAGTGTGGTGCCTTGGCCATTTTGTTCTCATGGAGCCCAACGTGTGGTGACATGACTGTTTATTCAAGTGGATGATTTATTTTTTACAAAGTGTGACAATGAGGAAAACCCACTCTTTGCGAAAAAGAAATTATTTATGACTTGCCAAATATTTCTACAAATGTTTTACACTTTGCATACACGTACCATTTAAAACACCATGTGCACACACAGGACATACTGAGATTTATTCTCACACTGTTTTACATCATGTTTTCAGGAGATAGATTGTGCTGAGTCAGCGGGGCTTTGATAGTAGAGGCTTTTGCTATTTTTCCTACGCTGTTCTAGGAAACTTTTGTCGTTTATACTTCTGAATAATATTTGTTTATTTCGTTTTGCTCCAAGTTGAGCCTGATGTAATAATAGTATTTCTTTAAGTATCTAAGTTGATTCCTTTGGAGATTGCTTTTATATTTTATACCTCGTTCTAAAGACCCCTTGTCCTACGGGACGGGGCGACATCCCTGCCCTTTTAGGGTACGTAGTCGTGGGATGTTACAAGTGGTATCAAAGACACGGTTTAGGCAATTACTGGACTTACTGGGTTCTATCTTCTTAAGTATTTTGATTTGGTACTAATTCTTGTCTTCTCTTTATAGGATGGTCAAAAGGGTTGTATCGGATGTCAGAGACTGGCCTGCTGGCTGCGGGAATCCACCTGCCCCACTACCCGTAGCTGATCCACCCGCCTCTGACTCAGAGAGGGAGCTTGAGCTACCGGTGTTAGATGACCGGTGATTGAGGAGGAGATAGAGGCTGGGGAGAGCTTAGGAGTGTACGAGGGAGATGAGGAGATGGCGGAGTTGAGTGAGGAGGAGGTAGATGAGCTCGAGAACGAGGGAGACGATGAGAACGTGGGAAAGATGGATGGGGTAGAAGAGGAGGATAAGGAAGGAATAGAGGTTCCCTAGACCCCGCAGATAGGAGAAGTTGATAGGGGTCTTGCTTGCTACGACCCTAAGGAGTCCAGTGGTGAGGAATGTAGGTCAAGGGATGGAGTTGCCTCGGGAGAGAGAGACCTTAGGCAGTCAGTTCCAGGAGGGGTAGATAAGGGAAAGAGGAAGCTAAAAGAGAGTCCTAAGGGGTGTGGACTCCGATATGGACTGGGTATAGATGCCATGCTAAGGAGAAAGGGTTGGTTGATCCATCTGACTTGGGGAGTAAGAAGCCTGAGCCTAGGGGTGCAGTTAGATTAGCACTGGATGTGCTCTATGAGATGGCCATAAGAGCCAAGAGAGGCCGAGAGGGTGAGTCAGGGCAGCCAGGTGAGAGTGTTGGATTTGCGAGGAACTACATATGGAGACCTGATAGTTCCGTGGGGTGGCTTGTGGAACCAGCCTCTGACGACTCCGATGCTTCTGTTGAAACTAGAGAGAGTCGAGTCTAGAAGACCAGCAGCTTTTACGTTTCTTTCTTTGGGATTTGCATACCTTTGGTTGTTTATTTCTTCTAAAGGAGCATGTTGCTCATAGGACTTATTTATTATTTTATTAAATACAAAGGGTATTATATGGGATAACCCCTTCTTTTCTACAAAGAATGGTTTATATGAAAAGCATGAGTTCCATTTATTACTTGATTTAACCTTGCACGATATCCTCACATTCTCCTGTAGATAGGTACATTGCTATCAACTGATCATGCATCTAAGCATATTCTTTTCCCCTTGGTAACTAACTGACCCGGAATGAATGTGATTAAGATGGCACCAAGACGCAGAACAGTTGTGCATAGCAGAACAGTGTAGGAGAGTGCATCCTCCACCCCGAACTTTGAGCAGATGCATCGTTCCACCGCCGACGTGGAAGAGCACCTGCCACGTGAGCAGGAATTGGCTTCAAAGAGGTGACGAGATGTGACCATGGGTCAGGCTTTCAACAAGATGGCCTCGATCCTACAGAATCTAATGGAAAGAGTGGATAAGGTGGCCAGGAAACCACCGCGGGGAGAGGATGAGCCCTGGAGCGTTTCCTGAAGTTCCAGCCTCCCACATTCCAAGGGGAGGTGGAACAGGACGAGAAAGTCGAGCAGTGGATTGAGCAAATTGAGGGCATCTTTACTACTTTGCAGTACTAGGAAGAAAGGATGGTGAAGTTTGCTGCTTTTCAGCTGAGGGGACCGTCTCGAGCATGGTGGCAGCGGGTACAGAGTGACTGGGATAGAGAGGAGCAGGAATGGACGTGGGACGACTTTACGGAAGCCTTCCGGGCCGAGTACATTCCTCGTTGGGTGGCTGAGAAGAGGGACGACGAATTTCAGACCCTCAGGCAGGGAGGCATGACCGTGGCCCAATATGCAGCCCGATTCATGCAGTTGTCGAAGTACTCCAAGTGCTTGGTAGATACGGAGTAGAAGCGCACCCAACAATTCGTGACAAGGCTTAGGCCAGAGTTGAGGAAGGCATTGGCTCCATCACTACCTACATCGTACACCACCGCTGTGGACGCAGCTTCCCGGACTTAAAATGAAGATCGGCATCGACCGGTGAGTAGACCTTTCAAACCAAATCGTCCACCTATGAGGCCTTCAAGTAATAAGTGACCCGCGGCCTCTATACCTTGGGAAAATTGGGGCAAGCAGCCTCGAGTGCCAGTAGCAGGACCGATGCAAGGTAGCCTGACTTGCTGGCTGTGTGGGAAGCGAGGCCACACCGAAAGAAACTGCTGGGGTAATGGAGGTGTGAGGAGGTGCTTCAATTGCGGAGGCTTGGCACACCTGAGAAACGTCTGCCCCAAACCCCTAAGGATTGAGCAGACCATGCCGGCCCAACCAATGGGAGGAAATAGAGGCGCCGCTGCTGGACCAGCTAGAGCAGGAGGCCTGAAGCCTCAGATGAAGGCCAAAGTTTTTGCCCTGAACCGAGAGGAAGTCGGAGCGGATGCTGCCATAATTGAAGGTAACCTTTCTATCCAAGGTTGTCTTGTTAATGTTCTGATAGATCCAGGATCCACACACTCTTATGTAAGTGAAGTATGTGTATCACATCTGGGTTGGGAAGGAAATGAGATACCTTATACCCTAGTAGTTAGTTCCCCCTTGGGAAAGGTGGTGAAAGCAGGCAAGAAAATGGGAAGTTGTGGAGTTGAGGTTGGCAAGGAGATTCTGGAGGCCGACCTTATAATCCTGCCCATGGATGATTATGACTTGATCTTGGGCATGGACTGGTTGTCGAAACACGGAGCTCGTGTGGACTGCAAGATCAAGACGGTGCAGTTTATGAGGCCTGGACGGGATGTAATTGAATTCAACGGCAAGCGAACGAAGGAACTGAAATTTCTTATTGCTGGTGCTAAAGCCCGGAAGTTACTTAAGAAATGATGTACGGGATATTTGGCGTACCTCCTGAACAAACCTAAGGACTAATGTACCTTGGAAAGTACGAAGGTAGTAAAAAACTTTCCGGATGTTTTCCCTACTGAGCTCACTTCCCTACCCCCTGAGTGGGAAGTTGAGTTCACAGTGGATCTGATTCCCAGAGCGGAACCGGTGTCAAGAACCCCCTACCGGATGGCACCGACGGAGCTGAAGGAGTTAAAGGAGCAATTGGAGGAATTGGTAAGGCAAGGCTACATCCGGTTGAGTACGTCGCCGTGAGGAGCCCCGGTGTTGTTTGTCAAGAAGAAAGACGGAACCTTGAGGCTATGCATTGACTATCGGGGATTGAACAATCTAACGATAAAAACATAAGTACCCTCTACCCTTGATCGATGAGTTGTTTGATCAACTGCAAGACGCCGCTTGCTTTTCGAAGTTGGACCTGCGACAAGGATACTACCAGGTGAGGATCAAAGAAGAAGACATTCCTAAGACTGCATTCAACACACGGTATAGCCACTACGAATTTGTATTAATGTCGTTCAATGTAACCAACGCACCGGCAATATTCATGGATTTGATGCATCGCAATTTCAAACCATACCTGGATAAGTTTGTGGTTATATTCATCGATGACATTTTAATCTACTCGAAAAATCCGGAGGACCCCGCGGAGCACTTAAGATTGGTCCTGGAGAAGCTGAGGGAATTCAAGCTTTATGCCAAGTTCAGTAAGTGTGAGTTTTGGCTGAGCTCAGTATCTTTTCTTGGTCACGTGATATCCAAAGAGGGAATCAAAGTGGACCCTGCCAAGGTGGAAGTCGTAGCTAACTGGAAACAACCGTAGAACATTACCGACATACGAAGTTTTCTTGGGTTGGCCGGGTACTATCGGCATTTCATTAAAAATTTCTCTATTCTGGCTTCACCAATGACGCGACTGCTGAAGAAGGATGTCACTTTTGCTTGGGGTGAGAAGTGCGAAAAGAGCTTCCAAGAACTTAAGAAGAGGCTGATTACAGCACTCGTGCTGAGTCTGCCTAAGGCTGATAAGCCCTATGCACTCTATACAGATGCATCCAAGGAAGGACTAGGAGTTGTGCTGATGCAGGAAGGGAATGTCATAGCTTATGCATCTAGGAAGCTAAAGCCGAACGAAGCTAATTATCCCACGCATGACCTGGAGCTAGCAGCTATAGTGTTCGCCTTGAAGAAATGGCGACATTACTTGTACGGTGCGCAATACGAAGTTTTCACTGACCATAAGAGTTTGAAGTACATCTTCACGCAAAAGGACTTGAATCTCCGGCAGCGTAGATGGATGGAGTTCTTGGAAAAGTATAAGTGCCCTATTAACTATCATCCGGGTAAAGTGAATGTGGTAGCAGACGCTCTAAGTTGGAAGGTGAAAATGGCACACTTGAGAATACATGAGGTGTCGGTAGTCCAGAATATCCTGGAGAAAGAGGCGCAAGTGCAAGAGAGGAAGATCTGCGTGAGCAACCTGACCTTAAAACCCGATCTGGACCAGGAAATTGTATCAGGTCAACAGGGCAGTGCAAAATTTCAAACTTTCAAGGAGAAAGAGATCGCGAGAGGAGGAAGCGATTTCTGGACTGATGAGAATGGGGTATTATACTTTCGGGACCGGATTTGTGTACCAGACATCCAAGACATAAGGAAGAGGATACTGGACGAAGCGCACAAGAGCAAATATACCATACACCTTGGGGAGGTAAAGATGTACCGAGACTTGAAGAGGAAATATTGGTGGGCTGGAATGAAGAGGGATGTAGTTCAGCATGTGTCAACCTGCCTGACGTGCCAGAAGGTTAAAATGGAACATAAGAAGTCTACAGGGTTACTGCAACCGTTACTGATTCCTGAATAGAAATGGGAAGAGGTGACCATGGACTTTGTGACTGGCCTTCCGATGACCAAGTCACACAAAGATGCGATTTGGGTGGTAGTGGACCGATTGACCAAGACAGCGCACTTCATACCGGTAAATGTAAGGGACTCGATGGAAAAGTTGGCTCAGACATATACCTGAGAAATAGTAAGGTTTCATGGTGTACCGTCGAGCATTGTGTCGGATAGGGACCTTAGATTCACTTCAAGGTTCTAGGGTAAGTTCCAAGAGTCCTTGGGCACGACCCTGAAATTCAGCACCTCTGCTCATCCGCAGACAGTCGGTCAATCCGAAAGAGTCATTCAGATACTGGAAGACATGCTCCGAGCATGTATCTTGGACTTTGGAGATAAGTGGATTGAGTCTTTACCGCATGTGGAGTTAGTATATAACAACAGCTACCAGGCGTCGATCGGAATGGCGCCGTACGAAGCATTGTATAGGCAAAAATGCCAAGTACCGATATACTAGGGATGGACAGAAGAGGAGAACGTTAAGAAGACTGGTGAAGTATGTATTCAGGAGATGACGGACAAAGTCAAGGTAATCCAAGAAAGACTACGAGCAACGCAAAGCAGATAAAAAGCTATGCAGACTCTAGGAGAAGAGAACTGGAGCTCCAAGTAGGTGACCGTGCATTCTTGAAGTTGACTCCTAGTAGAGGAATCCTGAAACATCCGAGAGGAGGGAAGTTGAGTCCTAGGTATTTGGGACTGTTCCCGATATTGGAGAAAATTGGACTGGTTGCCTACCGATTGGATCTACCTGATGGTCTAACCGGGATGCATGATGTATTCCATGTCTCTCAGTTAAAGAAGTACAACCCTGATCCGAGTCATGTACTCAATGAGGAACCGTTGGAGTTGCAACCAAATCTGAGTTATGTGGAGAGACCCGTCAAGATTCTGGAGCAGAGTATTAAGACGCTTCGAAACAAGCAGATACCCATGGTGAAGATACTTTGGGATCACCATACAGCACACAAGATGCAACGTGGAAAACGGAGGAATGGTTAAGACAGAAGTATTCGGATATATTCAAATGGTATGAAATCTGAATTTCGAGACGAAATTCTCTTAAGGGGGAGGGGATGTAATACCCTGCCCAAAACCACCTTTGACAATGGGGAAAAATCAGGCATTGCATAGCATTTTGCATTTTATGTGGTAGCTTAGAATTATTTTATTTGCATAGATGCATGTGAAATTTTCCGTTGCTCTTGCATTTGAATTAATTGATGTGAAATAGTTGTGTTGTTAAAGATTTGGATAAGGGAGGTTTGGTCGAAGTTTTGGAAGAATGAGTATTGGGGTGGTAAGAACTTCTTGTAGGAAAAATTAGTATTGGAATTGATTTGGAATAGCGGGGAGGATGGTGATTTTTCCATGGTGGCCCGAGTTCGAAACCTATCTCTTGTAAATCCTAGTTTCTCTTCTTGAAGATTCTTTTCCTTAGAGTTTCCATGTCTTGGCCGAAAAAGATATAGCAAACCTAGAGAAATTTTAGTGCCATTACTCCAAGGAAATAAGTCTCTATATTTATTTCCTAAATTCAAGGACCTTGATGTGAATAAAGTTCACATTTAATTTTCAGCTTTTATTCCTTAGGATTTTCGAAAAAGAAAAAAAAACCCTAGCTAGTAAATAAAATTCCAGCTTGATTTTAGCTTAATGGATGTTACCATGGATAGTTCGAATTAAAGAGTCATTTTTCTAGTAGGAAACCTTGTTGATTTTAACCCTAGAATGTTAGCTAAAAATCTGGAAAAATTTCCAGCAAGTGCCACCACATCTTGGAGGAACTTTAGCTCAACTGAAACTCTTCTAAAGCTAAGAAATCTTATACTAAATCCCTTAGCAAATCAGACTTTTATTTCGACCCTAATTCAACTAGGATTTTCTTCCTTATCCTAGCAGAATTTCGGCAGCTTTGTGTCAACACAAGATGTCTGAAATTCCAGCACTCCTTAAGTGCAATCCAACTCTCCAAACCCTAGCTCAAAACACCTAAATACTCCTTATCAATTCAGCTTACCTAAGCTGCACAAAACCAAAATTTTATCTGCACAAAACTATAGAAATTCGGCCAGCATAGGAACCAGAATTTTTGACAGCTTTGTACAGGAAATTTCGGCCAGCATTTGTACTCCTATTCCAACCGAAATTCTGCACACACAACCCACCGAAAAACCCCAGCTGATCAAGCCAATTTCTACGCCTAAAACCCTCATTGTTTCTCTGGAAAATTTCGGCAGAACTACAGCAAAAACAGTCCAGAAATTCTTCCTCTTCTATTTAGAAATTTCGCACAGCACATGAGGCCATCTTGCACAGAATTTTAGTCTCCAAAGCCTTCTCAAACTCTTCCTTGTTTAGCCCAAAATTCTGAACACAATCAGCCCTTCTCTTGACCAATATTTCGGCCAGCACAAGGGAGCAAATTGCAAATTATTTTCTAACCTGAAACTCACCTAAATTCGACAGCAAGGAGAGACATCACAAGCTGCAATTTTCGCCCTTGCTGTCCAAGAAGCCTAAAGCCATTAGGAGTCTTTCTAAACACCATCATCTAACCCTAAACCAATCTTCTCTAAACTTAAATCATAGTAGCTATCTAACCTCTCCATTCTACACGAAAATTCCAGCAAATTCTCTCTGCAAATTTTCGAAACACTCAAGAACTATTCTAAGCAAAAATCAAACACACTTTAAGGTAAGCAAAAATCCTCTCAACCTCTTGATGCCGTTTTCTCTAATGATTCTTTTCTCCTTCTTCTTCCCTTAAATCACGCCCTATAGAGGCTGATTTCATATTCTTCTTTAATTTTCGGTCAAGAGGAGAAAAGGAGGTAGCTTTTCTCTTCTTTTCAAGCGAACTCGGGACGATCACCATAGGAGCATCGAGATCTCATTACCCGGTTGTTGCAAGGTAAGGGAATACCCACCCTTGATGCTGAAAGTAAGGTTTAATGATGTCTATTAGTTGGATGAACATATGGTCATGGTATATGATCTTTGGGGATTGGATAGTTTACTTGGAATTAAATAGGGGATTGCGAATTGTTGGGAAAATAAATGAGATTAGAGCATGTTTGAATTAATTGAGACCCTGATCATGATATTATATGGTTTTAGATCAAGAGGATAATTGAGCAATGCAAGCAGTGACTTTATCTTGTTTATCCGAGGTAGATCAAGTAAGTCCTTGCATTAACTCTTTTGTTAAATGTTGTGATGGCAAGTCTATGTTGTGAAGCTTTGTAAAGCTATTGTTGAACCATGCTTGCTTGGGTTGTAAACGTGGATATTTACTCTTTAAACGGTTTTGTCAAACTAACGATTTTCTCAAGAAAACTATTCTTTTCCTTAAACTTTTAGAAACCTCTTTTAAAGAAAATCACGTTTTACAAAGCCAAGGTTTGGAAATATTATGAATCAGGAATTGACGGATATGTTCGTTGAGTACTCAATAAGGGTAGGCTAACAATACTAGTCTTGGAAGGCTAGAGGGAGTCTTTTGGCAGGAGGCCACCTCCAGAAGATGAACTCTGCTTGAAAAGGTGACAGTGTTGGTTGGTCAGGCCAGTCCGAGCTAGCATTTATACCTGGTATGGTATTATTTATATTCCCGGCATAGACACCCGGATGGTTTTGTTGGGTGTAAAGATGGAGGAGTATCTCACCCGTTGAGCTGTACACTCACCTTGATCAGAACGCCCAACGTGTGGTAATCTAGTCCGAACAAGGTGCACAAAGTGTGGTGCCTTGGCCATTTTGTTCTCATGGAGCCCAACGTGTGGTGACAAGACTGTTTATTCGAGTGGATGATTTATTTTGTACAAAGTGTGACAATGAGGAAAACCCACTCTTTGCGAAAGAGATATTATTTATGACTTGCCAAATATTTCTACAAATGTTTTATACTTTGCATACACGTACCATTTAAAGCACCACGTGCACACACAGGACATACTGAGATTTATTCTCACACTGTTTTACATCATGTTTTCAGGAGATAGATTGTGCTGAGTCAGCGGGGCTTTGATAGTAGAGGCTTTTGCTATTTTTCCTACGTTGTTCTAGGAAACTTTTGTCGTTTATACTTCTGAACAATATTTGTTTTTTTCATTTTGCTCCAAGTTGAGCCTGGTGTAATAAGAGTATTTCTTTATTTATCTAAGTTGATTCCTTTGGAGATTGCCTTTATATTTTATACCTCGTTCTAAAGACCCCTTGTCCTACGGGACGGGGCGACATCCCCGCCCTTTTAGGGTATGTAGTCGTGGGGTGTCACATTTTGGGTTTAATTAATTATTCTAATTAGAACCAAATAAATGGCCCAATTAATAATTAATTTTCCAATCTAATTAACAAGCCTATATTAGTTTAGTCGCAAGTTAATCTTTAATTATTCAAACTGGGCAAAAGCCCTGAATAATTAATTAACCCACCAAACTAATTTACTTAATTCTCTCTCTCCATGGACCTTTATTTTATTCTAGCCCAATAATTAAATAGGCTACTTAAATAAAATCAATTCCATTTAATTGAAGATCAATGCCTTAGCCTGTATTTAATTAGGACTCACGGTTTATACTGGGGACCAAAAGACACACCACCTTGGCTACTAAAATGACCAAAATACCCTTGCCATATAAATAGCTATATTTTGCATTTTAAATATTTTCTAATATCACCATAAGGAATTATTGACCCCAAGGACAAAGCTGCGTTAGCAAAGTCTCCAACCTACAGGTGTAATAACTAAAATACCCCTCTATACATCGTTGTACATTTAAAGAGGTACTAACACCTCTCTAAATGACATCTACCATCCTTAAGCCTCTAGTCCAATGATCCACGACCTCCTAAATTGTTTTCGCTTTCTAAGGGAGCTACCCTAAAGCAAACATCCAAGTCATGGTTCCCAAGGCCTTGGATATTTAGATCATTCAGATAACCACAAGGGGTGATATAGTATAGAAACTATCTTGTACAAGTTTATCTTAACTAACTAGTCACACATATCCAACATGCAAGTATATTAGCCTTACTATAGAACCTTAACTATAGCATATCAAAGTATATGCTTCTGATGGCAAAACGCAGAACAGGAAGCCATGGACGGGAAAAAACAGAGATAAAAAAAAATTTAAACGTGGGCCATAAAGGCCATGCGGAAGCGTGAAGATCATACATTTGCGCTCCTTAACCCTTCTAGGTTGAGTAAGAGCGGATTGAACGACTGGAATCGCCTCGCTTTGCACAGTTGAAGGAGCTTCCGGTTGAACACCCGCTAGCCTTCGACTTCGTCTTGTTTGCATTAACGCTTAGCTCTCCAGCTCTCGGGATATTCCTCAGCCTACCCTCTAGTCGGTGAACACTATAGTGAAAAGGAAGGGTCTCAATTCTCCTTGGTTCGTTCGCTATTGGTTAGCAAAGAACAAGGGAAAAACAAGAAGAATGAGAGAGCCTTGAGAGAGAGAGACAGTCACGTGAGTGTGGCTTTGAGAAAGGAAAAATTATGGTTTTTTTCTTTTCAAAGAGTTGTTTATATTTTTCCAAAATTAGGTCTCTCAATCTCTGATAAACATCTCCCCGGGATTTCAAAACACCCGGATGTTATCCTGAGAAACAGTTTGGCCTAATCTTAAACTCCTCTTAACCATCTCTGGAAAAAACCCTAAGGTCCAAGCTATTGGGCCAGATAAATATTTATTATTTTTCTTGGACCCAAAAGGCCCAAAATAATAAATATTAATTATTTATTTTCTGGGCTTACATAAGTAACCCAATAAATAATTAATGAGCCCAAATGAACCATAATAATTAATCTTTAATTATTTATTTCTTGGGCCTACATAAATAACCCAATAAATAATTAAACATTAATTATTTCCCCTAGTTTAAGCCCAGGTTAATTTCTTAATTATTCATACTGGACCTAGGCCCTGAATAATTAATTAACCAAATAAACTAGATAATTAATTTCTCTCAACTCCTATTTTATTTATTTATTTATTTATTTTATTCCAGTCCAATAATAAATTAGACTTCCTGAATAAAATAAAATAAAACAAAATAAAATAAAATCCTCTTCAATTGAGACCAATTCCTCAACCCAAAAATAGTTAGGACTTACGGGCTATCCCGAGGACCAAAAAGACACATCGCCTTGACTGCTAAAATGACCAAAATACCCCTGCTATATAAATAGCTGTATTTTGTATTTTAAATATTTCCTAATATCACCATAAGGACATATTGACCCCAAGGACAATGTTGCATTCGCAAAGTCTCCGACCTACAGGTGAAATGACTAAAATACCCCTCTACACATCGCCGTACATTTAGAGAGGAAGAAGTGTACTAACACCCCTCTAAATGACATCTACCATCCTTAGGCTTCTAGTCCAATGATCCACGACTTCCTGGAGTGTTTCCGCTTTCCAAGGGAGCTACCCTAAAGCAAACATCCAAGTCATGTTTCCCAAGGCCCTGGATAATTTAGACCATTCGGACAACCACAAGGGGCGACATAGTGCAGAAACTATCTTGTATAAGTCTGTCTTAACTAACTAGTCATACATACCCAACATGCAACTATATTGACCCTATGATAGAACCTCAACTACAGCAAATCAAAGTATATGCTTCCAGCTTCGCTAGACCACTAACTCATACTCAAGTCGTAGAGTACTAGTCCACGCTGTAGCGTAGTAGTCTAGGTTTCTACCATATAGTACTTTGAGAAACCACTACTACAGGTCCTATTCCACGTATTCGAAATACGCTTATGTCATGAAGTGAGTGGACTACCCACTGGCTAAAGGTAAGCCATTCCCCATTTGGAATTCATAACATAATAACTTAAACATGATGAGGTTCCCAGTCTCATCAATAGGTTAGGAACAAATGTTTATGTGTTAAATAACCCGTGATCCATACCTTACTGTGAAAGACCACCATTCACATGGATCACTTATTTAAACACAATGGGTCTGTTCCAAACGAAAATCGTGCACAAACAAAAAGTAAATTCACAAACAATTTCTGAAAATAAATTCTTTTATTAAATAATTCGATTGTACATCAGAAACCTAGTCTAAGAGGGCATACAATCCAACAGCTTCTAGCTTCGTCAGACCACGAACTCATACTTAAGTCGTAGAGTACTAGTCTACGCTGTAGAGGTAGTAGTCTAGGTTTATACTATATAGTACTTTAAGAAACCACTACTACAGGTCCTGTTCTACGTATTCGACATACGCTTATGTCATGAAGTGAGTGGACTACTCACTGGCTAAAGGTAAGTCATTCCCCATTTTGAATTCACAATATAATAACCTCGACATGATGAGATTCTCGTTCTCATCAATCGGTTAAGAACGATGTTTAAGTGTTAAGTAATCTGTGATCCATACCTTACTATGATAGACCTCCATTCCCATGGACTACTTATGTAAACATAATGGGTCTTTTCCAAATGTAATTGTGCACAAATAAAAATGTAAATTCATAAACAATTTCTGAAAATAAATTCTTTTATTAAAACATTCAATATTTATATCAGAAACCTAGTCTAAGAGGGCATATCTCCTAACAATCTCCCACTTGCACTCTAAGACTGAGTAAGTCTGTAGGTGCCCACTGTTATAGCATTTAAGTGTCTCTTAAAGACTCTCTCAGCCAAAGGCTTGGTGAATGGATCAGCTAGATTGTTCTAAGAGGCAATCTATTCCACCACGACTTCCCATCTCTGGATGAAATCCTGGATTAGATGATACTTCCTCTCAATGTGCTTCCCCTTCTTGTGGTTCCTGGGTTCTTTTGATTGTAATACTGCTTCAGTGCTGTCACAATACATCACAATCAGCCAGTCCGTGTATGGCATGACTCCAAGTTCTGAAAGGAACTTCTGGAGCCAGACTACTTCTTTCGATACCTCTGAAGCTGCCACATACTTAACTTCCATGATTGAATCAGCAATGCAAGATTGCGTGATATTCCACCATGAAATAGCTCATCCAGACAAGGTGAAGATATATCCACTAGTGAATTTTCTCTCATCCTTATCTACCTGGAAGTCTGAGTTTGTGTATCCTGTAGGAACCAAGTCATCAGCCCTGTAAACCAGCATATAATCTCTCATTTCCTTGAGGTACTTGAGAATATGCTTTACAGCTTGCCAATGAACCTTTCTAGGGTTTGACTGATATATGCTAACCAAACCTATGACAAAGCAGATATCTGGCCTAGTACACAGCATGGTGTATATGAGACTTCCCACAGCCGAAACGTAGGGAATCCTACTCATTCTATCCTTTTCTTCTTGAGACCTAGAACAATCCCTTGAAAAAAATGACAACACATATCTGTAAGGAATTAGAGCTTCATTACATGAGTCTATGCTATACCTGGCCAGCATCTTGTCAATGTATGCCACTTGGGATAATTCTAACATTCTCTTCTTCCTATTTCTAAGAAGTCTAATTTCGAGAATGTAGATGGCTTCTCCCAAGTCCTTCATACTGAATTGACTAAAAAGCCAAACCTTTGTAGATGATAATGACCCTACATCATTTCCAATGAGTAGAATATCTTCCACATACAAGACAAGAGAAACCACATTAATACCTTTAAGTTTCATGTACATGCATGGTTTATCCTCATTTTGAACAAAACTATAAGACTTTACAGTCTCATCAAAACGAATGTTCCATGCCCTTGATGCTTGCTTAAGTCCATAAATGGACTTCTTAAGCTTGCAAACCATATGCTCTTGGCCATTAGCAATAAAGCCTTCCGGTTAGGATATACATATGTCTTTACTAAGATGGACATTTAAAAATGCCGTCATGACATCCATTTGTCATATCTGGTAGTCATAATAACATGCAATGGTAAGGAGGATATGGATGGACTTAAGCATGGCTATCAAGGAAAAGGTTTCCTCATAATCGATACCCTTTTTTCTGATTATACCTTTTCGCCACAAGCCTAGCTTTGAAGGTTTCCACCTTCCCATCTATTCCCTTCTTTCTCTTGTATACCCACTTACACCCTATGGGTTTTATCCCTTCAGGTGAAGCTACAAGATCCCAAACCTGATTGAGATACATAGACTCAATCTCGGCTTTCATTGTTCATGTCATAGATTTGCATCGGCATTAGTAATAGCCTCTTTGTATCTAGTAAAGTCTAGATCCTGATGGTCAGAGACCAGCTCGAAAGCTTCTCCAGTCCACCTTTCTAGAACCCTAGACACTCTCCTACTACGACGAGACTCTATTTGTACAGGCTCTTGAGGCTGTACATCTTCTTGTTCTACTATCGGGTCAGAAGAAGTTACTTCCAAAGATAACTTCTCCTCTAGTTACAACCTAGTTGAAGCTTTAGTGGAGGTACTCTGATCATCCTCTAAGTATCTAGCATTGGTACTAACTAGTACTTTCTGCTCCTTAGGATGATAGAAGTAACCACCCTTTATCCCTTTTGGATGCCCAATAAGATAGCATAATTCTGATCTTGGTTCCAACTTGTTTCCCTTGACCAGTATAGAAGTTGGACAATCCCGTATCCTAAGATAATTCAGACTTGGCTTACGCCCAGTCTACATCTCATAGGGAGTCCTAGGTACCGACCTGGAAAGCACTAAGTTCAGAATATATGCCGCTGTTTCCAAGGTATATCCCCCCAAAAGACACTAGAAGAGTAGCACGAGACATCAAACTTCGGACCATTTCCATCAATGTCCTGTTCCTTCTCTCAGTTACTTCATTCTGTTGGGGTGTCCCCGGCGCAGAGAGTCGGGATACTATCCCATGATGTACCATGTAGTCCTTGAATTCACTAAGGGGGTACTCTCCACCACGATCCGATCATAAGGTCTTGATCAATTTAAATGTCCGACGCTCCACTTCAGCCTTAAACTCTTTGAACTTGTTAAAAGAGTCTTACTTGCGTCTTATCAGGTAAACGTAACCAAACCTTGTACAATTATCCGTGAAAGTGATGAAGTACTCAAAACCTCTTCTAGCTGGTGTAGACAAAGGACCACATACATTAGTGTGAACAAGACTCAATACCTCCTTGGTTTTATCAACCTTAGGGACAAATGACCTTTTGGTCATCTTTCCCATCAGACAGGACTCACACTGAGGCCAATTTTCCAATCTCAATGAGTCCAAGGCCCATCATGGATTAACCTCTAAATCCTGGTTGAGTTGATATGACCCAACCTTGGATGCCAAAGATAAGAGTTATTGACATTGGTCTTTCTCTTCTTTGTTAAAGGTTCAGATTGAGCGTTATTTAATTGATTGTTAATAGGGTTTAAGAAAAATAGATTCCCATACATGTGCCTAGTACATAAAATTTCTCTGTCTCTACTGATAGAAATGCCAGAATAGAAAGATACAGAATATCCTTGATTTATTAGTTTTGCAACTGAAATCAAATTCTTTCGAAATCCAGGTAAATATAAAATAACCTTTCAAAACCACTATTCTATTACAATAAAAAATAAGATCCAACTCTCCCACTACAAGGGCCCAAACTTGTGCTCTATTTCCTACACGTAGTCCATGTTTACCCTTCTAAAGTCTTCTAATCTTTCTAAACCCCTACAAGGAGTTATAGATATGATCAGTGACTCCTAAATCAACAATCCAAGTGGAAGTTGATCCAACCATTGATATAAACTCTAGCTAGAAAACATTACCTGTAGGGTTTTTCTTGGCTTGAAGATCCCGACACTCCTTTTTCCAGTGTCCCTTCAGTCCATATTTGAAGTACTTGCCCTTGGGTTTATCTTTGGGTGAGGTCTTGGGCTGAGCTGCTGCGTTTTCCTTCTTCCTCTTGAACTTCCTGGGCTTGGGCCCAGTTCTAGAAGATGAAGCCATATCAATCATAGTCTTAGATTGTGGCTTTATGACCTTCTCCACCATCTGAAGCTCCTTCATCAACTCAATTAAACCCATGTTGAACTTGTTCATATTATAGTTCAACTCGAACTGAGTAAAGGAATTTGGTAGAGATTCGAGTACCATGTCCACTTGACTCTCAGGGTCAATGACAGCCCCTAAGATTTCTGCCTCCTTGAAAGCAACAATCATCTTGAGCTTATGCTCTCTGATTGATGCTCCCTCAGCCATCTTAGTGTTAATGATGGTTCGAAGAGCCTCCTGCCTTGCGGGCCGGCTCTTATCCGCGAACATCGTGGCTAATGATTGTGTTATGTCATACGCAGTGGTCATATGCTCATGTTTGGATTGGAGCACATTAGACATGGAGGCCAACATGTAACAACAGCCATCTCGTCGGCCTTCTTCCATGCCTTCTCAGCCTCACGCTCTTCTGCGATGGAACCTTCCCTGATTATAGGGCAAGTTTCGTAAATGACATACTTATACTCTTCCACTGTGAGTATTATGTCCAGGTTCCTCTTTCAGTCCATATAGTTTGGTCCCATTAGCTTATTCTCTCAAAGAATAACTGCCAATGGACTAAAAGAACCTCCTACCATTTCTGAAAAATCGAAAAATAAAGGAAAAAGATTCAGTTTGTGAAAACAAAACAAATATGTGCACTTTATCCTTATTATCAAAACTGATAAAAATCAATTTAGCTCTTAGAAAAACTGACATAACTTCTTGGGAAGATTAACAGTTTCCTAAGCTAAGTGTGTTAACCAGCATAAATTACTTTCCCTTCTAGGTAATGATCTAAAAGATAACTCCATCGAGAGGATGGCCATTTCCTCTCATTTCCTATGGACATTCCTCACACTATGATCTCCAACGAAAGGCTGGCCAATCACAGTACGTGCCCCGGATTATTAATTTGCATCCCTCCATTAGATCTAGATCTTTGTGGTATCCCTATCCTATACGGGTTCACCCCCAGGGTAACGCGAGGGGACCCACGATCTCTAATGAGGATCGTGATGGAAGTCGTGGGGTCATTGGAACCCCTCTCCCACTTAGTCTTTTAAAACAAGAGTTTTCTGAAAAATGTCCTTTTGAAAATTTCCATTATGTTTTCCCTTAACTCAAAAATAAAATGTCTAAGTCCATAAAAATCTCTATGTCAAGGTTTATATCCTTTGAGAGTTTTTCCCATTGATTAATTTTATTTAAGTTAAAAACTTAATGATTTCAAAAAAATTTCAATTAAAACTTTCTAGAGACTTTGGTCTCATGTTTATTTGACAAAACAATTTTTCTTGTACCAAAATAAAACAAAATGGCTTTCTATTTTAACTTACAAAAATATCTAAATCCAATATATTTTCTATGTCAAGGATTAAATCCTTTGAAAAAATATCTAAGGATTAATTTTTGTCCAAGTTAAAATAACTATTTAATTTGTAGAAAAATGTTTTCCTTGTCAAAAACATTCCCAAAGACTTTGGTCTTTGAGAAAACGTGCACATAGGTACAAAAAATAAATAACATGCTAGAAAATGGTAGACATTTTCATGCTCTTCTATTTTTAAACCTAAATGCACAGATAATAAAATTAAACACATTAATTAATTAATGAATTAATTAATGGTCTTGTTTCATCCTAAAATCCCTTACAAATATTTTTCATGCCAAATATTCCATGAATATTAACTATTGCAAAAATATTAACTTCGTCTAGTATGGACCCCACAACTAAAAGAAATTGCAAGAAAAATTACAAGGAAAATTTAAAACTTTCTCCTTGGTCCACTACACCCGCCGCACTGGATCAGGCACCCCATCTGAACTGTGGTCCAATACTCCTGCCGCACAGAACCAAGACCAATGAGGAACCAGCGCGCGGACCGGCCTCCAGACCATAGCTGGCACCAGTTTAGGCGGCCTAGCTGAAGCCGGTTCCGGTCTGGGCGGCTCCTCTGCAGTTTTTTTCTGCGAATTTCCTCTACGAAGTTCCTCTGTTTTTCTGCGCAACTTCTGGCTTTGATGGTTCTCCGATTTCAAACCAAATACAATAAAATCAACCAAAACCAACAATCTCCTATACCCATACACATTGGGCTTACACGATTTGCTAAGAAAAACAGTAAATTACACATCTCCTATACCTCCACCCACGAGGTTTAATAGAGAATCTATCCAAACCATAAACAACTAAGAATCACAATTTTAATCACACATATGTGTCCAGTTTTATTCATCTAGAGGCATGCTCCCTATATTTTCACAAAACCTTCATTCTCTGATACCAATTGAAGGCATAGAAATGGAAAACACAAGGCACAGAGCGGAAACAAAGATCAAAAACAGGAAAAACTTAAGAACAAGAAACTCCGAACAGAGCCAGCGCCGGCACCGACAGCCCTAGCCGATGCCGGTCGTGCTCTGCACAGATTTTGGGGTTTAAAAAAATACCTCTTTTCCTCGTTCTAAGAATTGGTTGGAGTGGAATGTGCGCATCCGGGATAAGTGTGCTGGTGGAAACCTCTGGCGCGATTCCTGCAAATCTCCTACTCCGTCTTTGCATGTAGGTGAACGCCAACCTCTCGATCTTCCAGTATATGGCCTGCCTAATTCCGTTTAGTGAACAACTACAGACAAAGGAACCTTTTTCTGGAGAGAGAGAGAGAGAGAGAGAGAGAGAGACGTCTGGTTTTTTTTTTTCACCGAGTGGTGGCCATAAAAAAAAACGTTATTTCCAATCCTCCTGTTTAACCTAAATAAAAGCCCTAGGTTAAACTAGATTGAGCCATTGGACACTTAGTTTAACCTTTTAGGCTTAATTAATTATTCTAATTAGAACTAAATAAATAGCCCAATTAATAATTAATTTTCCAACCCAAATAAACTAGTCCAATTAACAGACCTATATTAGTTTAGTCCTAGGTTAATCTTTAATTATTCAAACTGGGACAAAGCCCTAAATAATTAATTAACCCACTAAACTAATTTAATTAATTCTCTCTCTCCATGGACCTTTATTTTATTCTAGTCCAACAATTAAATAGGCTACTTAAATAAAATAAATTCCATTTAATTTAAGATCAATTCCTTAGCCTGTATTTAATTTGGACTCACGGTCTATACTAGGGACTAAAAGACACACCGCCTTGGCTACTAAAATGACTAAAATACCCTTACCATATAAATAGCTGTATTTTGCATTTTAAATATTTCCTAATATCACCATAAGGAAATATTGACCCCAAGGACAAAGCTGCGTTAGCAAAGTCTCCGACCTACAGGTGTAATGACTAAAATACCCCTCTATACATCGCCGTACATTTAAAGAGGAAGAAGTGTACTAACATCTCTCTAAATGACATATACCATCCTTAGGTCTCTAGTCCAATGATTCACGACCTTCTGGATTATTTCCGTTTTCTAAGGGAGCTACCCTAAAGCAAACATCCAAGTCATGTTTCCCAGGGCCCTGGATATTTAGATCATTTAGACAACCACAAAGGGTGATATAGTATAGAAACTATCTTGTACAAGTCTGTTTTAACTAACTATTCACAGATACCCAACATGCAAGTATATTGGCCCTACTATAGAACCTCAACTATAGCATATCAAAGTATATGCTTCCTGCTTCGTCAGAACCACCAACTTATACTCAAGTCGTACTGTACTAGTCCTCGCTGTAGCGGTTCTGGTATAGGTTTCTACCATATAGCACTTTAAGAAACTACTACTACAGGTCATGTTCTACGTATTCAAAATACGCTTATGTCATGAAGTGAGTAGACTACTCACTGACTGAAGGTAAGCCATTCCCCATTTAGAATTCATAACATAATAACCTAGACATGATAAGATTCCCATTCCCATCAATCGGTTAAGAATGATGTTTATGTGTGAAGTAACCCGTAATGCATACCTTACTATGAAAGACCTTCATTCACATGGACCACTTACTTAAACACAACGGGTCTTTTCCAAACGTAATTGTGCATAAATAAAAATGTAAATTCATAAAAAATTTCTGAAAATAAATTTTTTTATTAAAACATTCGATATTTATATCAGAAACCTAGTCTAATAGGATATATCTCCCAATATCCTGATACAAGTACTAATATATTCGAACTAGAATAAATTTATTATTTTGGAAGGAGTTGGCACTAATTTCATACTCCATTCCGGATGAGATATTGTATAGTGAAAGGAGTTTATTGCATTGTAGTTTGTTTTTAAAGGGTTCATGTCAAGCTACTTGACTTTCTGGAGTAGTCATGATGTGTTGCTCAATACTACTCATGATTTACTAAGTATGGGTTTATTAGTTGATGAATTAATAAACCAATCCTGATTAGAATTAATAGGTTAATTCTAAATAATCAGAGATTATTAATCTCAAAGACGTTTTGGTTAATTCATATTTTGCTACCAATAGAATGGACAACCTAATAGGTCACACACAATAGACGATTATGTACTCATTATGTTATTTGATAACATTGTGGGGCTAATTGTGAGAAGTAGAATTTATTTGATTAGTTATAATTTTTGGACCAAATTATAATTATGAGAACTTGTAGGCTTTAATTACAATTTCATGAATTTTAATTTGATTAAAATTCACAAAGCATTGTATTAGCGTTATTTTTGGGATTTTTTTTCTTAGAAAATGCCGTGGTTGTTTTATCTTAAAAAGACACAGAGAAAAATTGTTCTCTCTGACTTTAATACACATGTTTTTCTTCTCTTCTCTAGAAGTTACCCTAGCCGCTAGAGGAGAATTTTTTGGTTTCCTTGAGAGCATACCTCATGTGGATACTATCAGAGTTAATTTCATACTGAGATTAAAGCAACAGGACATCTGCACGGTGTTGAATTATCTACACTGAAAAGTCGTTCTCAAAAGGTTGCTATCAGATTCTGGATCGCACCTCAATATTTGACTAAAAATTTTATTTTACGGTGCCGCATAGAGAATTTATTTTACACTTCTTGTTTTTCTGTTATTCACTCCTTGCAGATTCTGGTTTTGGTATCTCTTAAATCTTCCGCTGGGCAAACATGTTTGCATGAGATACCCTATAGTTGCTACAATTGTTTATTAGTTTTTGTTTCTCTCTTTTATCTGTTTCTCTCTTCTTCTCCAAGATCATGGCTGGAAAACCACCATTAATGGACCTTCAAACACTCCAAAGTTTCAGCTGCAAATTCATTTTAAAATGGTTCAAAATTCTTCTTACAAATCCTTCCATATCCTAGGAATTCTTGTAGCTAAATCCCAGAATTTTTCCAGCTTGCTTAGCAAAGTCAAGAACTGATTTCTTCCTCAATTCTCTTCAACATTTTGGCCACATTGAAGCCATAGACTGAACACCTTGTCTTCTTCATCTACCATGGCCATTAGAGCTCCGTTAACACACCTCCAACTACTCCTAACTTCACTCCATTCAAAACTTTTCAAACTTGAAAATTAAATTCCAGCTTTTACTCCCTTAAACTCTCACCTAGCTAGATGAATAAACCAGAAATTTTCCCTCTCTTGTACAACCATTTTCGGCCAACGCTAAAGCTGGAATAATCTTCCATTTAACAACAAAAAAAAAAAAAAGTTAGACTAGCAACCCACTATTGAAGGACTAGAAACCTTCAAGAAGAAATCACCATTAACAAATCCCCTACCTCAAACACCTCCACTTTTCCCTCATTTTGAAATTCAAACTAGCTCAACTCTCTCTCTCTCTCTCCTTAGGATAACTGAAACCCCCTCCCCTTGCAAGGCTATTCGGCCATCATACACTAAGCACACACTTATCTTATTCTCTTAATTTTCTCTTAGGTTCTCAAGAATACCAAGAGCACACACTAAACTTCTTCAACCTTTACACACTTCTCTTCATCCCAAATCATTCCAAAATCCCTCAAATCAACTAGCATCCAACCTATACTCATCCATAGCACACTCCATAACACTAAAACAACCAAAGTTAATCCCTCATTTGGATCAAACGTGCTTTTTGTTCAAGAACAAGAAGATCAAAAAGGTAAATTCAATTACCTTATCCTTCTTCACTTCTTCATCTCCATTTTGTCATCATCTTAATCACACACACACATACATACACACACACACACACACACACACACACACATACTCTCTCTCTCTCTCTCTTGGCCGATCCATTGGTGGCCATTCTTGAATAACTTCAAACGAAAAAAGGACTCTTCAAACACTCAAGGATCTTCATTGGACAAGGCAACACCTTCAACTCCAACGATTATCAAACAAGTATTTCTTGCATGACCTTCTTCTTCAATTTTCGAACTCAAGGCTTCTAGCTGATGAAATGAGTATGTTTATCTAATATTGATGGGATGGAGATATGTATCTGGATAAAGAGAATAACTCTAAGACATAAAGATTGAAATAAATATTGAGGCTTATGAATTGTTGTTGGATTATGCTTTAGGAAGATTGTATGCTCATTGTACTATGATTAAAGGCTATATGTCACTAGTATGGATGTTGTATTGAATGATGGAAAGTATACCACCATTGTTTGATTATGCTCCTATAATGTTATTTTTTACACTAAATCCCTCACTACAAAAAAAAGTGGCTTTTTGCAACGCTTTTATTTGCAACATAGCAAAATTTGTGATGAAAGCTTGGTTTTTACCACCGTTTTAAATACGTGGCATATAAACCATTTTTGCAACACTTTATTTTATCACGACTACGTTTTTGTAGATAAAAGTTCTTTTTTTTACCACATATTTAAAAATTATATGGGTAAAAATAATTTTTTTCCACAGAGATTTGAAATTGTGGGTAAAGAAATTTTATTACTCACAGTTTTACTAAATTGTGGGAAAAGCATATTTTTTCTTATTTTATCATATATATATTAAAAAATGTCAACTTAAAATGGAAGCTTTCACTAGATGCCATGGTTGAGGTAATTGTATATATTCAAGTGGTTGTGTGTTCAAATCTTGATGTTACTATTTTATTAATTTTTATATAGTTTTTTTGGACCAATTACCTAGTTTTTTAAATATATTTCTAAATATTATGCTACATTTTACGCCAAAATATATCCGAAAAATCTTCAAATTTTTTCATATAATGTAGCATAATATTTAGAAATATATTTAAAAAACTAGGTAATTGGTCCAAAAAAACCTTCAATTTTTGGCATAACACTTTTTTTAGTAATTTTAATAAATCAAACGGTTGGATCATAATTTGATATGCCTGTTTTTGTAAATGGATTATGTTTTGGATATTTTTTAGATATTATGCTAGATAATGTACCAAAATATATCCGATTACCTTCAAATTTTTTCATAACACTTTTCTTAGCAATTTTAACAAATCTAACAATTGGATCGTTAATTTGATACACCTATCTCTGTACATGTGTTAAGTTTTGGATATTTTTTTAGATATTATGGTAGATTATGTACAAAAAAACATCCATTTACCTTCAAATTTTGTTATAACACTTTTCTTAGTAATTTTAACAAATCTAACGGTTGGATCATTAATTTGATATGCCTATCTTTGTAAATGTTGTATGTTTTTTATATTTTTTTATAGATATTATGCTAGATTATGTAGCAAATTACATCTGATTAACTTTAAAATTTGTCATAACACTTTTCTTAGTGATTTTAATAAATCTAACGGTTGGATCATTAATTTGATATGGATATCTTTGTAAATGAGTTAGGTTTTAGATATTTTTTTATATAGTTATGCTAGATTGTGTACCAAAATATATTAGATTACTTTCAATTTTTGTCATAACACTTTTTATAGTAATTTTAACAAATCTTACAGTTGGATCATTAATTTGATATACCTATCTTTGTAAATGGGTTAGGTTTTAGATATTTTTTAAGATATTATGTTAGATTACGTACCAAATTATATTCAATTACTTTAAAATTTTGTCATAACACTTTTCTTAGTGATTTTAATAAATCTATAGTTGGATCATCAATTTGATACGCATATCTTTGTAAATGTGTTAGGATTTAGATTTATATATATATATATATATATATATTTATTATATATATATTTATAAAAGCTAAATTGTGTACCAAAATATATCTTATTTCTTTCAAAATTTTTCATAATACTTTTTATAGTAATTGTAACAAACTTACGGTTAGATCGTTAATTTTATATGTCTATCTTTATAAATGCATTAGGTTTTGAAAATTTTTTAGATATTATGTGAGATTATATACCAAAATATATCCAATTACCATCAAATTTTATCATAACACTTTTCTTAGTGATTTTAACAAATTTAATGGTTGGATCAATAGTTTGATAGGTCTATATTTGTAAATGCTATAGGTTCTAGATATATTTTTAGATATTATACTAGATTTTGTACCAAAATATATCTGATTACCTTCAAATTTTGTCATAACATTTTTCTTAGTGATTTTAACAAATCTAACGATTCGATCATTAATTTAATATGCCTATCATTGTAAATGCATTAGGTTTTGGATATTTTTCTAGATATTATGCTAAATTATGTGGCAAAATATATCTGATTACCTTCAAATTTTGTCACATCGCTATTCTTAGTGATTTTAACAAATCTAATGGATGGATCATTAATTTGATATGGCTATCTTTGTAAATGCGTTAGGTTTTGGATATTTTTTTTGAGATATTATGCTCAATTGTGTGTCAAAATATATTTGATTACCTTCAAATTTTGTCATAACACTTTTCTTAGTAATTTTAATAAATTTAATGGTTGGATCATTAATTTGATATGCATATATTTGTAAATACGTTAGGTTTTGAATTGTTTTTAGACATTATTCTAGATTGTGTACCAAAATATATTCAATTACTTTCAAATTTTATCATAAACACTTTTCTTAATGATGAATTATTAAAGGAAAAAAAAAAGAAGAGAGAAATATATATAATATTTATCTTATACTAATATATAGTATTCAATAACAAACAAATAAAAATAGACCACACTCTATTCCTTTAATGAAAAGATATTCAATATGATTGTTTTGATATTTATTTTCTTCTTTGCCTGCTTATCTATATTACTTGCTTTTTTACCTTATGATTAATTTCTTTTGCATGTTTGTAATATGAAGGGCTAAAAATAATAATAAATAAATTATTATATACTTATAACACATTATATTCTTTTTTCAATACCATATTAGACTTCACTAAATCTTATATATTTAATAATGTTTATTATATTATCACAAAATCAACTTAATTTTGTTACTATTTCTACAACAGCATAATATTTCCAAAAGAGAAAAAAATTGTACTCATAATAATTGCATTTATAGTTAAGTGATCCCATTATTTTCTTTTGGAAAAAAAGAAAATTTAGATAATCTCACTCTGCATTAGTCTCGTTTATCTACCACTATTGTGTAAAAGACTAATTGAACCTTAAAATTTTTTTAAGGAGGATTGTACATTTGGCATCATTTTCAGAATACAATTTCAAGAACCATAAGAATCCTTTTTGTCCTATGCCTGAGACGAGAAATGCATCTTTGATTTTTAGAAATTACAAGTAAAAGTAAAATAATTAATTCAGACCGGGTCGACGCTGTTGGACGTTCCACAGGGCACCAGCCAAAGGGAATTGGAGTTCTAGGGTATTCCCCAGTTTCCCTCTCCTTTTTCTTCTACTGTCTACTACTGTGCAAAACCCACAGACACTCTTACGCACCCTTTTATTTCCCTTGGTATTGAGTGTGGAGAGAAGATATATAAAAAACAAAAGTGAAAGGGGAAATTTTAGTTGATCGAGTGGCGATACTTGCATTAATAAGAAGGGTTATGTTTGATCAGAAAAGTAAAGTAGTTGGAAAATGGTAGGTTTAGGGATGCAGCCATATGGCATACAGTCAATGCTAAAGAAGGGCCACAAGCATCTCTTAGGCCTTGACAAAGCCGTCCTCAAAAACATCGATGACTGTAAATAGCTTTCCTAGATCACTCGTACTTCTCTCAGCTCTAACGGTAAGCATATTAACACATTCCTTCACTTTCTACTCTAGGCCTCAATCATTTGGAGAACTGTAGTATCCTTTTTTGCTTTGGAGTGATCTTTTGTTCTAGGGTTTTATCTTGTTATGCTTTTGGAATACTGAAGAATTATCTTCAGATTTTGATGTGGAAAAACTGTTCACTACTTCCTTAGAGGTGTAATGATGTTACCATTACCTATTTTCAGGATTATAAGCAATGCTGTCTACACAATTGACAGTTGCATTCTCAGGAAAATGTTGAAAATCTTCATTTCTAAATAATACCTGGCTTCTCCCACTCTAAATTGTTCAAGGCATTAATTAGTGTTTCTAAGGAATTAATGACATTCTCTAGAGGTGCATATGATAGATTTTTGTAGAAATTTCCATGGAGAATTAAGAATAAATTGCAATTGGCCCTTGCTTTTCCATGTATTTTCTGTGTCTTTTTGAAGGAAAGTTCTTATTTTATTGTAACATGTTTTCAATTTGTTCAGGTACAAATAAGATGGTTATTAATCATCTGGACAAACAAATTTGTGATCTAGTGATGGTAAGCCTCAAACTAGTGATCTAGTTGTAGTTTCTTCTTTTCTTTTCTTTTCTTTTTTTTCCTTCTTCTTCTTTAGTTCCCTTTTTCGCCACCATGTGATTGATTTTGGTATGTGCAGTATATACATTGTTGGAAATTTTGGTTTCTCTAATCTTCATTATTTTATTTGGAGTTTAAAGCATAATAATTAAAAATTTTCTACAATACACATTAAATTATTGCATTATAAATTTGCACAATACACATTATACAAAAAACTTATCAATTTTTAATACATATAATTAAACATATGTCTATATAAATATTTTTAATAATAACTAGCATGTTCATAGTTGGGTTTGATTTGATTTGGATGTTTTTAATTTGTGCCATTCTCTTTTTATTTACCAATAATCCTTTTTTTTTAAATATTCAGGTCCAATAATTGAGTGTAGTACAATCAATGATGCTTGTCTTGATGCAAAACATGCAGGATATTCAAGTATTGTAAAGATCCACAACGGTTTTGTTGATTTATAGTCATTTGGGATAAAAATTCAATGATGCATGTCTTGATATATGCAAAACGCGCAAAATGTGTATGAATTTTAAGGTTCATATTTATGGGAAAATAGGTTGAATTAGTCTACAAAATTTTTTCATTTTTTTTTTCTAATTACAAATGTGAATTTGCTTTCCCAACCACAAAAGCCAATGATGGCAACAATTAGTATCCATGAAGCTTGCTGGAAAAGATGTTTCAACACTCTTGAATATGGAGCTTATGATTCATTAGCAATTTTGAGTAATCATAGTGTATTAGTAGCAAATTCACTACATCTTTCTATAGCATTTAGCTAAAATTTCCTTCTTTTCTTTTTAATGACTATTGTTCATTCTGTAGGTTGTTTGTTACCCCCTTCTCCTTTCATCTCATTGCATGTAAATGCAGTGAACATATTCCATTACATAACTTATTACGTCTCTGCATTTCAAGCTTTCTTGCCACAAAATCCTTAACTTTTATAGCATATCCATTTATTTGTATTTTGATTCATATTGATAAGCTCTAGAGGCTGGCAAACTACTTATATGATTGAGGTGCCAAAGTTAAGGGAACTAGTTAGTGGGGAGAAATTATGCTATGTGGCCATATGAAGATCCTTCCTTGTTTTGATATGTAATGCTTGATTTGGTGCTTGTAAGTCTTTAAAAGTTTCTGTCTCTTGTTTATGCACATCAAATAGTGTAGAAGCCATTGTTCCTATTTTCCATAATAGGTAGAGAAGTTAGAAGAAAGATGAACTAGCAAGAATTATGGTTATACTTGGTGAAGAATTCTTGCTTTGATATTGTTCTTGTTGGAGATATGGCTACTGGTGGACTTGAGGATTATTTTGATGTAATTTTTATGTCATTTGATGAAGTTTTGGAGGAGTTATGGAATGCTATTCATGGCTGAAACTATAAAAGAATAAAGAGAGAAAGGAAATGAAATCAATAGTTGTGATTATTATAACATGAAAGCTTGATATATTTTCTTCATGGCTGCTGGTTTTGTTATGCTGATTATATGAACATTCTGCCACCATCATGACTGAAGTAACAAAGATTTTTTTAAGTTAATATGTATGTTGATTCACTTCAATCTTCATCAATATGAAGACTAAAGTGAATCAAGTGTTGGTTAAATTCTAAAAGAAAGATAGAATATATAGTGTATTTATTTTGTAAGAACAAGGCATAGACCATGGAAAAGGTAGGAGGTTTCAGCCCCAGAAGTTTTATGTCGGTTTCAGTATGTCTTTAATGGATTTCATGATTTTGTAGCTAATGATCCTAGGAGCATTTTGGTGCAAATTTGAAGTCATTTGGACTTATGAATAGAAAGTTATGATGAAAATGCTAAACATTGCCAAACCAGGACATGATCAGTATTTTGGGAGTTTGTGACCAAAATTGAACAAAATGAAGAAGGGAACTGGTGTTCTATGAACTGGAACTGATAAACGAATGTCTTGTGGATATTTTGAAATTAGTTTGACATCAATTAGACATGTGAATCAAAAGAAATATGCTAAAAACAACAAAAGGTACCAACTTGTGAGAAATGCAAAAATTGTTGAGAAAGTATATTATGCGTTACTGTACTTATATATACCTAGTAATCATCTTGGCCACCATAATATACTCCATGGAACTAAATGTCCATCAAGGTGGCGGCTAGGGCATTATATTTTTCAGAAAATTCAAGTAATAAAAATAGGATATTAATCAAAGAAATAGTTTAAATTAACACTCTAATTTATTTTAGGCAAAAATAAGTAATTAAAGAATAATCATATTTAGGGATAAAATCTAGTTTTTATGTGATAAAGCTGAATTTTCTTTCATCCAAACTCCTAATTTTTGAAAATAGCCTAATTCTAAGAAATATTTCTTTCAATAAAAAAAATTAATATTATCTGTTTAGTTTCAATTAAAACTCTTTAGAGAAAATTAATTTGGGGAGACTTTTCTCCTTAAAAAAAATAATAGCTAAAATATAGCTTCCAAGATAAATGTTTCTATATTTTATTTTTCTTAATAAATCTTTTGGACAATAACTTTAGAAAATTTCAGATGTTGAAATATTTTAAATTCTAAAAGATTGGAATAAAATACTAACTAGAAAATAATAGGAATTTAATTTTCTTTAATTATTTTTAGCAAAAATCCAAAATAATCACCTTCCTATATTTTAGGAGGTGGGTATCCAAGGTGGCGGCAGCCCTAATGAATTCAGCCAAGAAGAGAAAAAATAGGGGGAAAATAGTTTCATTAGGGAAAAGAAGGAAAAGGTTTGCAGGAGTTGGGATTTGAACTCAAGTCACCAAAGAATACTCACCAAGCTCTAAACACCATTCCCCAATAACTTTTGTGTAAATATTCTTCAAATAAATTCCTATAAATCCAATTCCACTCACTTCATTATTCTTTCATTAGATTCTACTCCATAAGAACAAAAGCTCTACCATCTCATATAACACAACTATATCCAAATAAATAACTCCATGAAATACCAAACATATAAATTATAGATACTTCATAACAATAACTTAAATTTAGCAAATACAAAATAAGATGCTATTGCATGCATGACTTTCCCCATAAACTAACGGTGGTTTAAATCGAGGTATTACATAATCCATAGCTAAACCGTCGCTAATTTGTTCTCCTATTTCAACACCGATTTTATTTTATTTTTTTGATGCCCTAAACCATATATAAAAAAATATACACCACACAAATTTAAATTTAAAATGAAATGTAATTCCAGTTTTCATTAAAATTCAACATAACAAACAATCATCTCAATAATGGAAAATACACTTATTCAATATAAATGCATAAAATCATAAATGTATAAAATTAAGTAAATGTAATGTACAAAATAATGTCTATAATAAAATCCTACACTACAGGAGTAGTGGTGCCAGCTGAATGAGGTGGGAATGGAGAACGAGGACGACAATATCTCGAAAGAAGGGGATTTGGTGGTGGAATAAAGCTGCCATCCATTTCGTCGGCGTCATCATCCTCCTCAATTTGATGGAATGGTGGAAGCACTATCCCAAGCTTCTCTAACATCAAGGTCATAAATCCACCGAGCTGAAGCTGCATCTGATCAACCTTCCTGTCGAGATCCTTTGTCAACTCATCTCTCATTGCATGTACCCTCTCCTCAACCCTCCTCTCTACTATGTCCTCTATCTCAGTGGGTGTAGATGATGTGGGTAGTAAGGAACACTGGTCAAGCTACTATCTAACACGCGAAGCCTCAAAACTAGGTCCATACACGTGTCCTCAATTGTACTCGCCCACTGCCTTGAAAAATAGAGCCCTATCGTTTGGGACAACTGAAGACGTAATACTAGCAGAAGAAAAGGAAGATGCCTATGTAATATGCTCCCTTTCAACCGTTACGTCCTCCTGAAATCAAATTCAAAGTCATTTCGATTGTTGGGAAACTGTAATAAGTGAAAAGTATTTTAAAGTTCTGAAATTTAGAAATCATTACCAGTATCTTGCGAGAGTATTTGCTGACATGCTGTCCTTGTCTCTCCCCATCCTGAAATGTGTGCGGCCTCTTGTATCACTCGATGTGGCTGAAGCTGTCGCCCATTTTTCGTCACTACAATTAATTTTAATTGATAAAAAAAGTGTCCCGAAAATTGAAAAATCACATTTAAATTACAAAGTGTGTAATGTTATAAGTAATTTACCATACACTCCTCGTGGACTATAAATGAGACTGAACCTCCAATACAAGTGGTGGTGCCCTGACCCCGATTCCTCCAAGCAGTGGAGGAGAGCTGCTGAAACTCCTGTGTGTTCTAGTGCTGTTGCATAGCCTCCCAATACTGAGAGTCGATCCGCGAGGGAGTCTGGCCAGTTGAGGTCATCCTCCACAGCCTCAATAGGGTGTCAAAAAAGTGAGTCCAACACTTATACTCCCAGTTGGACTGAATAATTACAATATGCTTATTGGTCAAACGAAATAGTTTCTACAAAAAAATTAATTTATATATCGAGGCTGTTATGCCAAAATAATTCATTAAAAGCATTTATGAAGTAAAAAAATTAGAATAATATATTAAATAGTTAGTAACTTACCGCACACTCCTCAAACTAGACATTTTTCACGCTCATTGGGACATTAACACACGTTATGTATCGACCATCGAAGTACCTCTGGAGTATGGATGTGATCTCTCATACATATTTGTCAAAAACTGACAAATCTTTAGTCGTCAAACCAAGTGAAATAGCAATTGGAACATGTCATACATGAAACTTGAAAATGAAATGAATTAGTAGCAAAAGATTGATTTAATGCAAAATAATATTAGTTCACATCAAAATAAAAAAAATAGCAAACAACAAATAAATCAAATACTATTAAATTGAAAAACAAAGACTCATAAAGTAATAATACACATGAAATATTTCTCACCCATTTGCTCGTGGTATAATTAGTGGGTGGGGATCCTGTGCCTGTGAAGTAGTATGATGCGATGTTGAAGATGATGGAACTGTAGGGGAATCTCTATCTTCCTCGACTAGTGGTATCCAACGAGCTGGAGGTGGTGATGGGTTTCAGTCTCGTGGCCGAGTACGCTGTGAGTCATCAGTAGGCATCTACTCTCTAATAGACATATCTGTTGGAAAGTATGCCCTCAAATTCTATGTCTTCTGTGTAAACATATTGCAATAAAATATTTATTCATTCAATTTAGTTTGTTATGTATATTATTGCACATTTAAAGGTTCCAAGTATGATAAGTAATGGTCTCTATGTTGGGTCATTATTCACAGTAAGGTATAGACCATGGGTACTTGTTATACAAGTAAAATTGAGTTCTTAGTCGTTTAATGGAACTGGGCATTTCATTAAGGTAAGACTATCGTGCCATGATTTCCAATGAGGAATGGTTTACCTTAAATCAGTAAGTAGTTTATTCACATCATAGGCATAAGCATATTTCGAATACAAAGAACTGGACCTATAGTAGTGGTCTTTGTTAAAGTACTATAATTATAAAGGCCAGACTATTACAACTATAGTGTGGACGGATACCTTCATACTTGAGTATGAGTTAGTGGTCTGGCGAAGCTAGGTTTTTTACTTTGATGTATGTTGAGTGAGATTTCTTCTATGAGATCAATATCCTTATATGTTGGGTGTATTACTCTAATTAGTTAAGATGGACTCATGCAACAGAGTTTCTACGCTTCACTTAGTAAGGTTAAATCACCCTCTTGTGATTGTCTAGGATAATCTAATGATCCAAGGCCCCGAAAATATGACTTTAGAATGTGTGCTTTTAGGTAGCTTCCAATGATAAGCAAGTACATTCAAGTGGGTCATGGATTATCGGATTAGAGATATAAGGATGGTAGATGTCTTTAAGATGGGTGTTAGTACATTTATCCTGTTTCATAGATGGGTGTTACATAGAAAGGCATTTTTGTCATTTCACCTAAAGGTCGAAGACATTGATTTAAGCAATATTATTCTTGGGGTCAATATTTTCATATGATGATAAAACCAGATATTTAAAATGATAAAATGCAGCCATTTAATAGTAAGGGCATTTTGGTCGTTTTAGTAGCCATGAATATAATGTCTTTCAGTTCCCGGAGTAGCTCTAGTTACCTCGATGTTATTAAGACACAATCTGAGCTTAATGGATAATTATTTGGAAGGAAATAAAATTTATTCTAAAAGTCCAATTAGAATTAATTAATGAGTCTTGGATTTTAATAAGGTCCAGAAAAGATAATTAATTAATTAAAAGAATTGGGTTAGAATAAATTAATTAATTGGGCTAAGATATGTTGACATATATTAAGAGCCTAATTATAATTAATTAATTAGTCTTGGGTATTTAATAAAGCCCAGAAAAGATAATTAATTAATTAAGAGAATTGAGCCACTCTTGCACTATTTTTTTAGCATAACACCTAGCCCAATTGGCCTTGGTGATTTTCAGCCATTAGGGCTTTAGCCTGGCCGAAACATATATGAAAAAAAATAAGCATTGTGTAATGAGAATGATTCATAGTGTGCTGCGTTCTCTTTCTGCTCTTTCACATTCTCTCTCTTCCTTCTCTCTGGTAGAGTGTTTTTTATCCAAAAAGGATCTCTCACCAAGCAAAAGCTAAGAGCAAGGTAAAGTCATACTTCGGAAGATGAAGAGAAGAAGCTTGGAGACATTTGATGCATAGGAGTAGAATATTGGCAGGAATTCCGATTGAATCGCAGGTGCCTCCTTCTCCCCTTCCGACACAAGAAGTTCTAGTTTAACTCGTCCCTACATTGGTTAATTAGCAACCAGCAAGAAAAAGTAAGTACTCTCTCTTAGATGTGGCACAAAAAAAATTGAAAAATTTCCACTACATTTGCCTTTGATGTTTTTTCACGATCCTTCACGTGGTATCATAGCCACGGTTTTCATCTAGGAGAATGTAGTAGGGTTAAAACTTGATAAAGGTGCTTCTTTTACTATTAAAAAATGAATCTTTTGTAATTTCATATGATCCCTCATGCGTTGGTTTCTAGAGTTTATATATACCTTGTGGTTGAAGCATTGATTCTAATGATTTTATCATTATTTTTATGGTTTTAAGTAGATTCAATGTACGCCTCGTGGTTAGAGGCATAGGCATTTGTAAAGGCATGTTTGTATGCCTGGTTTTGTGTTTCTTTGTATTCTTTTAATCTGTAAATTTTGAGGATTGGAGGAACATGATTGCTGGAATTTTTTAGGGGCAAAATATGGTGAAAAGCTAGATTTTTTCCAAAAATCGGCTAATTCCAGAGCTAATCCAACTCTAGGTGGGCCGAACGAACTTGGCGCCAGGTCCACTGTGCCAGGTGGATGACACGTGTTTTTTATTGTAAAAAATATTACCAACAAATAACATAATTAATCAAGCTTTAAATAAAATACCAACCACTAAAACTACACATACAAAAAAGAATACCCATCGTATAATATAGGGAATAGCAAGTACCGAATCCACAAGAACTTAGGTTCCCACTTTACTTTACCCAAATCTTTATTGTTTAGCTAATAAAATAAGAAGAAACTAAAAAAGAAAATAAACAAAGATAAAAATAGATATAACTTGAGGATGTAATTTCATGTAACTAGACAATTATCTTGAAAGCACGAGATTGAATCAATTAGCATTCATCACAATCAATTGTCGTCTTAGCACCATGAAGGATTTAATATAGCCCACTTTGTTAGCAGGCCATGGAATTACTATCTTCTAGTTAAATTAGTAAACATATTCTTTGTCGACTCACTTATCCAAAAGATGCATATCAATCCTCATATAAACTCCTATATACTAGGAGATTTAAAACATAAAATTAGTCAATGAATCCATATTATAGTAATCATCAATCAACTTTTGATTACCAATGTTCTAACTAATTAACTACCTTTTCAAGCAAGTTAAGAGTTAAACAATATGAAATTAATTATTTAAAGTCATTACCAACCTCTTTTTTAAGCAAGTCAATAACAAAAATCAATCAACTAACTCCGTAAGAAAAATGAGTAATCAAATACCAAGAACACAAATCAATTGATCAAAAGTTCCAATTAACTCAAAATTGTAATCTCCAAAATAAAATTCAATTACTATCACATCCAATTTCTTAGTTTTCCTTGATGTAATCATGTTTTGAAACTATTGTATGAGGTTATTTTTCTGCAATAGTTGTATTTATCTATCGATGAATAATTTGCATAAAAATGAACAATAAATGATGGAACCACCTTATGATTAAACGAGATCATTAATTTTTAATTGATGATGTTTAATCCATTGTTTGATCACTTAGGAATAAATGAATAGTTTGAGCATAGACAAAAGTTTACTTTTGGTATGTAAAACCCCACCTAAACTACACTAGAGTAAGAGGGATGGGATGCATATCATATCATCATGCATAAAATATATCTCTTGAATGATTTTCTATGCCTTAGAATTATGGTTTATGAGTTATATGATTTATTTATGCTTGTTAAGTAGAAAGGGTAAAAAGGAAATTTTACTTGAGGTCAAAATAGGAAGATGGCTTAAGGCTTAGATAAGAAGAAAAATTGGTTGAGAAAATAAGAACAAGAGTTAGTATGGTTAAGTGGTTAGAGCTTTGTGATTTAATCTCTAAGGTCTTGAGTTCAAATCCTATCACCTATGTTTTATTTATATTTACCTTAACCAATGTTTGAATTTTTTTATTTCTTGCATTCTTTAAAGTTAGGAATGTTGTCTTAAAGAAGACACAATGGTAATATCTTAACCATGTAATCTTGTCCTAAAAAGAATTTTTGTCTCCATTATTTTTGCAAGCCTTGTCCAAACCTCTTTGAATTTAAACTACTCCTAATTCTTTAATTCATTTTTACATCCACAAAATTCTTGGATAATTCCTTCCTTGAAAATTTGAAAAATTCCAGCTTGTGTGGGATAGGAGGTTGGCCGAAAATATGGAGGAAGAATAGGAAGAGGTTTCAATTAATTCACCATAGCTATTTCTTCAAGAACTTCATCCTCTTCTTGTTCGTGTTTTGGTTAAAATCTAGAAAATTTTCTAGATTTTCTTCATGGCTGGTTTTTGAAATTTGCAGCAAGCTTTCTCTACCCAATTCTTGCAAAGAACCAATCATCTTGTGTGAAGATGAAAGCTGAAACACTTTGAAATTTCACAGCCTTAGAAACTGCACCAAACCAGAATTTTTTTCCAGCAAACAAGCAATCTTTGAACATGATCAATGAGCCATTTGTTAGTGCTCAAGAACATCTGAAACTTTCTCCTTTCTTCTTCAAGATGGTGGCTAGAAAACCACCATTAATAGACCTTCAAACACCCCTAAATTCCATATGCAAAACCGTTCTAGAATTTTTTCCAGCTTTGCCTATTCAATGTTAAGGCTGATTTTCTTCATCAAACTTCGCCATGTTTCGGCCATAATGGAACCATGGATAGAATCCCTACTCTTCTCCATCTACCGTGATCATTAGGACTTCATTAACATATCTCAAAACACTCCTATCTTCACTCCATTCAAATTTATTCAAACTTCAAATTAAATTCCAGATTTTTGTTCCATTAAACACTCACCTAGCTAGACAATAAAACCAGAAATTCCTCTACTATTCCACAGCCATTTTCGGATAGCGCAAAACTGAACCAACTCTCCATTCCATGGTTAAATCATAGCTAATTCCACCATATACCATTGAAGGACAAGAAACCTTCGAAGAGAAAACACCATTACTCAATCCTATATCACAAACATCTCCACTTTTCTCTCAATTTGAGTTTTCAAAAAGCTGAAACTCTCTCTCTTCTTCTTGAATAACCGAAAGCCTCCCCTAAGCTAGGCCATTCGGCCATCATTCACACACACACACACACACATGAAATCACTCTTTCTCTCAATTTCTCTCAAAAACACCAATAACATACACTAAGCTTCTTTAACCTTTAATCACCTCTATACATCCCAAATCACTCCAAGAATCTTCAAACAAAGTAGGATTCGGTCCCTACTCACACTTAGGCCACTCTATAGCATAAAAAACACCAAAGTTGATCTTCCATTCGGATCAAGCACACGTTTTCGGTCGAAAACAAGAAGAACATCAAGAAGGTAACTTTAAACACCTTGGACCTTTTTCATCTTATCATCGCCATTTCAATATCATCCTAATCTCTTTCTCTCTATTTTCTCTCTCTCTCTCTCTCTCTCTCTCTCTCTCTCTCTCTTGGCCAAAACTTGGCTGGCCATTCTTGGACAAATTTCAACTGAGGAAAGATTCTCAAGCACTCAAGGACCTCCATTAAGTAAGGTGATACCTTCATCTAACTTTAATCAAATCAAGTATTTCTCTATTTATATTCTCTTTAAATTCTCAAACTCAAGACTCTTAGATGATGGATTTGATAGGTTGATAGAATAATGTGGGGTTGAAGATATGTATGTGGGTGAAGGGAATAGATTTAAGACATGAGAATTGGAATGAATATTGTGACCTATGGATTATGCTCTTGGTTCCCTATATGTTCATTATGATTAAGAGCTTTATGGATGTTTTAATGTATGATAGTCATTATACCACCATTGTTGATTAGGCCTTCATGATATTATTTTTCAATGAATCCATAGATAATATTATGCCTAGTAGAATATCCTTCTTGTTGTGATATATGTTAATTCAAGTCTATTTTTGGATAGATTCACATGTTATTTGTTGGATCCATGTGTGTATGAATATGTATATGGATTTTCTCTAGTAATAAAATTATTGTAAGACCGTTATTATTTTTAGAATTATTCTTGCTATCATTATTATTATTAATATAATTAATATTATTATTTTATTTAATTTACTAAATTCGAAAAGCACTATATAGTTTTGAAATTGAAGATTATTTAAAATATTATTTTTTATTAGATAAATAAATAAAATATTTTTATTAAGTATAAATAATAATATATTGAAATTAATTAATGTCAAATGTCTTTTATATTCATATTATTATTAGTTAGCCTTACCAAAACATTTATTTACACTCATAAATATTATTTATATTCGAATAATTTATTTTTTATTCAAGTTAAGTATAATTTATTATTAATATTACTTATTATTTATTACCAATATTGTTTAAGATTTATTATTGATAATGCTCATTATTACTAATTTCATTTATTATCAATATTACTCATTATTTATTATTTGTTAAAAAATATTTAAAAAATATTTTATAATTTATTATTTATTTATAGAAACTATTTATTTTAACGTATCAAATTAATTTTATTTTATAAAATACTTTATCAACTAGTGTTAAAGATTAAGGCATTATTGTCATAGTTAGATGTTGGCAGCTAATTGACCTAAGAGTTATTTATTTAAGGCGAGTGTTGTCTGGATGTTGAACTTATACCCTGTATTTACCCTAGGTAGGGTTAGGTTGCCTTGAATTACCTTGGAAGGCTTTTATACCTAAGAAGTGTAGAAGATCAAGTAAGTTCCTGCATAAAGCTATTTGAATATCAAAGTTACCTTAGCAAGTCAAACACCATGTATATGAGAATTTCTACTGTACATGCAATTATGGACAAATTTTTTTTCTTTTTAGTCAAGCAAGCCATTTAAAGTGGAACAAGAAATTTTGTACAAAATGCTAAACATTTCCTAAAAACTAACTTTGAGAAGAATTTTGGAAACCATAATTGCTATTTCAAAGAGAATCATTGTATGATCTTTCTTTTTCTAAGTGGGACGAATACAACGTTAAGTAGTCAATAAAGATAGACTACTAGGACTAGTCTTTGAAGGGTTGGGGTAAGTCTCTCAGTAGGTGGCCACCTTAGAGGGGTGAGTCCTTCCCGGATAGGATGCCAGTCTGTAGGTCGTACCAATCCAAGCTAGCAAGTTCAGTCAAGTGGACTGTGTATTTTCGGAATGGGCAACTGGTAAGCTTGGGTGCAGAGATGGAGATCTATCTCACCCGGTAGGCCGTACACCTACCTTGTGTCAATATGAACAAAGTGTGGTGCTACGATTACCTCATTTGAGTAGTTGCATTTGTTGGGAATATGCTCTCTTAAATTAGGTTTCTAATGAAAATATCGAATATGTTAATAAAAGAATTTATTTGTGGGAAATCGTTTGTGAAATAATTTTCTTTATTTGTGTTCATTTTCATTTGGAATAGACCCATTGTGTGTAAATAAGTGATCCATGTGAATGGAGGTCTTTCACAGTAAGGTATGGATCATGGGTTATTTAAGCACATAAACATTTGTTCTTAACCGATTGATGAGAATGAGAATCTTATCATATTTAGGTTATTATGTAGTAAATTCCAAATGGGGAATGCCTTACCTTTAGCCAGTGAGTAGTCCACCCACTTCATGACATAAGCGTATTTCGAATACGTAGAACATGACCTGTAGTAGTGGTTTCTAAAAAGTACTATATGGTAGAAACCTAGACTACTACCATTACAGCATGAACTAGTACTCTATGACTTGAGTATGAGTTGGTGGTCTGGCAAAGCTGGAAGCATATGCTTTGATATGCTATAGTTGAGGTTCTATCGAAGGGCTAATATACTTGCATGTTAGGTATGTGTGACTAGTTAGTTAAGACAGACTTGTACAAGATAGTTTCTACACTATATCACCCCATGTGGTTGTCCGGATGGTCTAAATATCTAGGGCCCGGGGAAACGTGACTTGGATGTTTGCTTTAGAGTAGCTTCCTTGGAAAGCGGAAACACTCCAAGAAGTCGTGGATCATTGGACTAGAAGTCTAAGGATGGTAGATGTCATTTAGAGAGGTGTTAGTATACTTCTTCCTCTCTAAATGTACAACGATGTGTAGAGGGGTATTTTAGTTATTTCACTTGTAGGTCGAAGACTTTGCTAATGCAGCATTGTCCTTGGGGTCAATATTTTTTATGGTGATATGAGGAAATATTTGAAATGTAAAATACATCTATTTATACAGTAGGGGTATTTTGGTCATTTTAGTAACCAAGGCGATGTGTCTTTTTGGTCCTCGGAATAGCCCGTAAGTCCTAATTAATTTTTGGGTTGAGAAATTGATCTTAGTTGAGAGGGTTTTATGTTATTCAGGAAGTCTAATTTATTATTAGACTGGAATAAAATAAATTGAGAGAAATTTATTATCTGGTTTAGTTGGTTAATTAATTATTTAGGGCTTAGGTCCAGTTTGAATAATTAGAAAATTAACCAGGACTTGAACTAGAGGAAAATAATTAATACTTATTTATTATTGGGTTATTTATTTAATCCCAAAAAATAAAAAATTAAAGTTTAATTATTTTTTGTTCATTTGGGTTCTTTAATTATTTTTGGTTCATTTGGGTTCATTAATTATTTATTGGGTTATTTATTTAATCCCAAGGAAAATAATTAATGATTTTTATTTTGGACTTTTCGGGTCTAAGAAAAATAATAAATATTATTTTGGCCCAATAGCCTGGACCATAGAATTTTTTCTGACACAGTTCAGAAGAGTTTATGGTGAAGCCAAATTTTATTTTGTAAATAATTTTCGTATATTAAAACCCAGGAATATTATTTTTATCAAAATAATTATTTTTGGTTTCATGACTCTTGGCTTTCTGTGTGGAAAAATAAAATAAAAGAAAAGGGAAAAATAAATAAAATTTCCCAAGTCTTTTGGCTTTCTCTCTCCCTCTCGTGTGACTGTTAGTTTTCTGGCTTGTGGCATTTGTTTTCTTAAACTGAAAAGCCAAGTCTTGAAAAGGCCAGTAAGCTGAAAGAAACAACTAGTGAGAAAAAAAACTGAAGATCATTTTTCCTTCTACCCGAATGTGTGCTCACCAACTGAAATGAGGCAGTGGTTATATTCTGAGAACTAGAAAGCCAAGCATTCATTTTCCACCGGAGGAGAAGAAAGAACCGGAACCGGAAGAAATGCAGTGCACTGGTGTTCATGGACGGTGAAGAAGAAAGTTGTTCTTCATGTTCAAATTAGTTCTTCTTCAATCTTCAAGTTTAAGGCTCCAAGAGGTATGTTTTCAAGCCACCATGTTGTGCCAATACTCTGTTTAATGTTTATTTCCTCTATTTTTGCTATCCACCGTGCATGCCCTGTTCACTGTCATCACCTTGAAGTGGTAACAGAGCATGAATTTGATTGACTTAGGGTGCATGTTAGTTAATAAAAATGGAGAAGAACATTGTTTGGAGCTAAAACATGTGATCCTTCGTTGTTTTGGTATTGGATAGGCTTGATGTGAGCTTCACCATTGAAGCATAAGAACATACTGTAATTTTCTGGTTTTGAGAATTTGATCGTGTTAACCCTATTTAAATGGGTATAGGCGGTTGTGGTTTTGTTTTGGATGAGTTTTTGTGATGAAAAATGTCCAAAGAAGGCAAGAGAAATGATCCGCAGAGAAAACGCAGAAGAAAACTAGCGGAGAAGATGAATTACTATTGCTAAGCCGCAAAGTGGAGCCGAGCCGGTATTGTTTCTGTGAGAGGAGCCATGTCACAGGAGCCACTGGAGCCGAGCCGTTTGACAGAAATTGAAGCCAAATTCAATTGCAATTTTGCAATTGAATTGCAATTCTGGCGCGCGGGTCATAGAGTGGCAATCCGGGCGAATTCGTGGGTCAACAGCTGAGTGCAGTTGGGCGTGGGTCACGATCCATGGGTCGCGGCTGAGAGTGTTCTGGTGTGGCCGATGCACCGGGGCCGCGGTGGACCGCAGGCCAAATGGGCGCGGATTCGGTGCGGCCGGTGCACGTGGACCGCCAGTCAGTGTTTTTTTTTTTTTAATTTAGGTCCCATACCGAGCGAAGTTAATATTTTTGCAATATTTTATATTCTTAGAATATATTTGCATGAAAAATATTAGTAAAGGATTTTAGGATTAAACAAGATCATTAATTAATTAATTAATGTGTTTAATTCTATTATTTGGGCAATTAGGTTTAAAAAATAGAAAAGTATGAAAACGTTTACTGTTTTCTGGCATGCTATTTATTTTGTGTACCTATGTGTGCGTTTTCTCAAATAACAAAGTCTTTGTGAATATTTATACAAGGAAAACATTTTTCTTTCAAAATTAAATGGTTATTTTAACTTGAACAAAAATTAATCATTTGATATTTTCTCAAAGGATTTAATCCTTGATATAGAAAATATATTAGATTTAGATATTTCTGTAAGTTAAAATAGAAAGCCATTTTATTTTATTTTGCATAAGAAAAATTATTTTGTTAAATAAAATTGAGACCAAAGTCTCGAGAAAGTTTTAATTGAAATTTTTTTTTGAAATTATTAAGTTTTAACTTAAATAAAATTAGTCTATGGAAAAATCTCTCAAAGGATATAATTCTTGACATAGAGATTTTGATGGACTTGGATATTTTATTTTTAAGTCAAAGGAAAACTTAATGGAATTTTCAAAAAGATAATTTTCCAAAAAACTTTATTTTAAAAGACTAAGTGGGAGAGGAGTTCCAACAGCCCCACGGCTTCCATCACGATCCTTATTAGAGATCGTGGGTCCCATCGCGTCACCCTGGGAGTGAACCCTATAGGATGGGGATACCACAAGGATCTAGATCTAATGGAAGGATGGAATTGATAACCTGGGATACGTACTATAATCTGCCAGCCCACGTTGGAGGTTATAGTGCGAGGAATGTCCATAGAAAATGAGAGGAAACGGCCATCCCACGATGGAGTTATTCTCTAGATCATTACCTAGAAGGGAAATTAATTTGTGGTGCTTAATACACTTAGCTTAGGGACTGTTAATCTTCCAAAGAAGCTATGTCAGTTTTTCTAAGTGCCAAATTAATTTCAGAGCACAAATTTATTTTCACAAACTAAATCCTTTCTTTTATTATTCGATTTTTTAGAAATGGTGGGAGGTTCTTTTAGTCCTTTGGCCGTTATTCTCCGTGAGAAAAAGTTAACGGGACCAAACTATGTAGACTGAAAGAGGAACCTGGACATAATACTCACAGCCGAGGAGTATAAGTGTGTCCTTTACGAAACCTGCCCCTGTGATCGGGGAAGGTTCCACTGACAAAGAGCGAGAGGCTGAAAAGGCATGGAAGAAGGCTAATGAAATGGCACGTTGCTATAAGCTAGCCTCCATGTTTAATGTGCTCTAGCCTAAACACGAGCACATGGCTTCTGCGTGTGACATTAGTCATTCATTGGCCATTATATTCGCGGATAAGAGCCGGCCCACAATGCAGGAGGTTCTTCGAACTATAATAAATACTAAGATGGTTGAGGGAGCATATGCTAAAGATGATTGCTGCTTTCGATGAGGCGAAAATCTTAGGGGCTATCATTGACCCCCGAGAGCCAAGTGGACATAGTTCTCGAATCTCTACCAGTTTCCTTTACTCAGTTCAAACTAAATTACAATATGAACAAGTTTAATATGAGTTTGACTGAGTTGATAAAGGAACTTCAGAGAGCAAAGAAGGTTATAAAGCCACATTCAATGGCCATGATTGCTAAGGTTTCTTCCTCAAGAACTAGGTCTAAGCCCAGAAAGTTCAAAAGGAAGAAGGGAAACGCAGTAGCCCAGCCCAAGACCTAGCCCAAAGACAAACCAAAAGGCAAGTTCTTCAAATGTGGGAAAAAGGAACACTAGGAAAATGAGTGTCCAAATCTTCAAGCTAAGAAAAACCTCACATGTAATGTTCTCTATCTAGAGTCTATATCAATGGTTGGATCAACTTCTATTTGGATTGTTGATTCAGGAACCACTGATCATATATGTAACTCTTTCTGGGGGTTTAGAAGGATAAGTAGACTCAAGAAGAGCGAACATGGATTACACGTGGGAAATGGAGCACAAGTTTGGGCCCTTGCAGTGGGAGAACTAGATCTTGTTTTTTATTGTAATAATAAAGTGGTTTTAATAGAGATTTTATATGTACCTGGTTTTCGTCAAAACTTGATTTTAGTTACAAAACTTATAAATCAAGGATATTTTGTATTTTTCCATTCTGGTATTTCTATCAGTAGAGATGGAGAAATATTATGTACTGGGCACATGTATGGAAATTTATTCTATTTAAACCCTATTAACAATCAATCAAATAACGCTCAATCTGAACCTTTAACTAAGTAGAGAAAGACCAATGTAAATGACTCATATCTTTAGCATCTGAGGTTGGGTCACATCAACTCAACCAGGATTCAGAGGCTAATCTATGATGGGCCTTTGGGCTCATTGAGATTGGAAGATTGGCCTTAGTATGAATCCTGCCTGATGGGAAATATGACCAAAAGGTCTTTTATCCCAAAGGCGGATAGAGCCAATGAGGTATTGAGCCTTATTCACACTGATGTGTGTGGTCCCTTGTCTACACCAACTAGAGGAGGTTTTGAGTCCTTCATCACTTTCACAGATGGTTGTACAATGTTTGATTATGTTTACCTTATGAGACGCAAGTTTGACTCTTTTGATAAATTCAACGAGTTTAAGGCTGAAGTGGAGCGTCAGACAGGTAAATTAATCAAGACCTTAAGATCGGATCGTGGTAGAAAGTACCTCCTAGGTGAATTCAAGGACTACATAGTACATAATGGGATAGTATCCCAGCTCTCTACGCCGGGGATATTCCAGCAGAATAGAGTAGCTGAGAGAAGGAACAGGACATTGATGAAAATGGTCAAAAGCATAATGTCTCATGCTACTCTTCCAGTATCTTTTTTGGGATATGCCCTGGAAATAGCAATATACATTCTGAACTTGGTGCCTTCCAAGTCAATACCTAGGACTCCCTATGAGATGTGGAATGGGCATAAGCCAAGTCTGAATCATCTTAAGATATGGGGTTGTCCAGCTTATGTACTGGTCAAGGGAGACAAGTTAGAACCAAGATCAAAATTATGTCATTTTGTTGGGTATCCAAAAGGAATAAAGGGTAGTTACTTTTATCATCCTAAGGAGCAGAAAGTACTCATTAGTATCAATGCTAGATACTTAGAGGATGATCAAAGTATTTCCATGAAAGGTTCAATTAGGTTGGAACTCGAGGAGAAATTATCTTCGGAAGCAACTTCTTCTGACCTGATTGTGGAACAAAAAGAGGCACAGCCTCAATAGCCTGTACAAATGGTGCCTTGTCGCAGTAGGAGAGTGTCTAGGGTTCTAGAGAGATGGTATGGAGAAGCTTTTGAATCGGTCTCTGACCATCAGGAACATGACCCCACTAGATACGAGGAGGCAATTGCTGATGCCGATGCAAATCTATGGCATGAAGCAATGAAAGCTGAGATTGAGTCTATATACTTCAATCAGGTTTGGGATCTTGTAGCTTCACCTGAAGGGATAAAACCCATTAGGTGTAAGTGGGTGTACATGAGAAAGAGCAGAACAGATGGGAACGTGGTAACTTTCGAAGCTAGGCTTGTGGCAAAAGAGTATACTCAAAAAGAATGGATCGATTATGAGGAAACCTTTTCCCCTGTGGCCATGCTTAAATCCATCAGTATCCTCCTTGCCATCGCATATCACTATGACTACGAGATATGGCAAATGGATGTTAAGACAGAATTTTTGAATGGCTATCTTAGCGAAGACATCTATATGTCCCAACCGGAAGGTTTTATTGCTGATGGCCAAGAACATATGGTTTGCAAGCTTAAGAAGTCCATTTATGGACTTAAGCATGCATCGAAAGCGTTGAATATTCATTTTGATGAGACTGTAAAGTCTTACGGTTTTATTCAAAATGAGGATGAACCATGCGTGTACAAGAAACTTAAGGGGTTTAATGTGGTTTTTCTTGTCTTGTATGTGGACGACATTCTACTCATTGAAAATTATGTAGGGTCATTGTCATCTACAAAGGTTTGGCTGTATAGTCAATTTTGTATGAAGGACTTGGGAGAAGCCAGTTATATTCTCAGGATTAAACTTCTTAGAAATAGGAAGCAGAGAATGTTAAGATTATCCCAAGTCACATACATTAACAAGATGTTGGCCAGCTACAACATGGACTTATGCAAGGAAACTATGATCCCTTGTAGACATGGGTTGTTACTTTCTTCAAGGGACTTTCCTAAGTCTCAAGGAGAGAATGACAGGATGAGTAGGATTCCTTACGCTTCGGTTATGGGAAGTCTCATGTACGCCATGCTGTGTACTAGGCCAGATATCTGCTTTGTTGTAGGCTTAATTAGCAGATATCAGTCAAACCCTGGGGAGGTTCATTGGAAAGCTGTAAAGCATATTCTTATGTACCTCAAAAGAACCTTGGAACTACAATGAGGGGAAGCATATAGTGACGTTGTACCACCTGGATCGGGATTTCATCCAGAGACGGGATATGGTGGTGGTACAGATTGCCTCCGAGAACAATCTAGCATATCCATTCACCAAGCCTTTGGATAAGAGGGTCTTCAAGAAACACTTAGATGTCATTGGGGTGGGCACCTACGGACTTACCTAGTCTTAGAGTGCAAGTGGGAGATTGTTGGGAATATACCCTCTTAGACTAGGTTTCTAATGAAAATATCGAATACGTCAATAAAAGAATTTATTTGTCGGAAATCATTTGTGAAATAATTTTCTTTATTTGTGTACATTTTCATTTGGAATAGACCCATTGTGTGTAAATAAGTGATCCATGTAAATGGAGATCTTTCACAGTAAGGTATGGATAATGGGTTATTTAAACACCTAAACAGTTGTTCTTAACCGATTGATGAGAATCGAAATCTCATCATATTTAGGTTATTATGTTGTGAATTCCAAATGGGGAATAGCTTACCTTTAGGTAGTTAGTAGTCCACTCACTTCATGACATAAGCGTATTTCGAATACGTAAGAACATGACCTGTAGCAGTGGTTTCTAAAAAGTACTATATGGTAGAAACCTTGACTACTACCGCTACAACATGGACTGGTATTCTATGACTTGAGTATGAGTTGGTGGTCTGGCGAAGCTGGAAGCATATGCTTTGATATGCTATAGTTGAGGTTCTATCGAAGGGCCAATATACTTGCATGTTGGGTATGTGTGACTAGTTAGTTAAGACAGACTTGTACAAGATAGTTTTTACACTATATCGCCCCTTGTGGTTATCCGGATGGTCTAAATATCCAGGGCCCCTGGGAAACGTGACTTGGATGTTTGCTTTAAGGTAGCTTCCTTGGAAAGCGGAAACACTCTAAAAAGTTGTGGATCATTGGACTAGAAGTCTAAGGATGGTAAATGTCATTTAGAGAGGTGTTAGTACACTTCTTCCTCTCTAAATGTACGACGATGTGTAGATGGGTATTTTAGTCATTTCACTTGTAGGTTGAAGACTTTGCTAATGCAGCATTGTTCTTGGGGTCAATATTTTTTTATGGTGATATGAGGAAATATTTGAAATGTAAAATACATCTATTTATACAGTAGGGGTATTTTGGTCATTTTAGTAACCAAGGCGATGTGTTTTTTTGGTCCTCGGAATAGCCCGTAAGTCCTAATTAATTTTTGGGTTGAGAAATTGATCTCAGTTAAGAGAGTTTTATGTTATTCAGGAAGTCTAATTTATTATTAGACTGGAATAAAATAAATTGAGAGAAATTTATTATCTAGTTGAATTGGTTAATTAATTATTCAAGGATTAGGTCCAGCTTGAATAATTTGAAAATTAACCGGGACTTGAACTAGAGAAAAATAATTAATACTTAATTATTTATTGGATTATTTATTTAATCCCAAGAAATAAATAATTAAAATTTAATTATTTTTTGTTCTTTTAGGTTCATTAATTATTTATTGGGTTATTTATTTAATCCCAAGGAAAATAATTAATGTTTATTATTTTCGGCTTTTTAGGTCCAAGAAAAATAATAAATATTATTTTGGCCCAATAGCCTAGACCATAGGATTTTTCCGGACACAGTTCAGAAGAGTTTAGGGTGAAACCAAAATTTATTTTGTAAATAATATTCAGGTATTAAAACCCGGGAATATTATTTTTATCAAAATAATTATTTTTAGTCTCATGACTCTTGGCTTTCTGTGTGAAAAAATAACATAAAAGAAAAGTGAAAAATAAATAAAATTTCCCAAGTCTTTTGGCTCTCTCTCTCCTCTCGTGTGACTGTTAGTTTTCTGGCTTGTGGCTTTTGTTTTCTTAAACTAAAAGGCCAAGTCTTGAAAAGGCCAGTAAGTTGAATGAAACAGCTAGTGAGAAAAAAAATTAAAGATCATTTTTCCGTCTACCCGAATGTGTGCTCACCAACTGAAATGAGGCAGCGGTCATATTCTGAGAACTGGAAAGCCAAGCATTCATTTTCCACTGGAGGAGAAGAAAGAACCAGAACCGAAATAAATGTAGTGCATTAGTGTTCATGGACGGATGAAGAAGAAAGTTGTTCTTCATGTTCAAATCAGTTCTTCTTCAATCTTCAAGTTTAAGACTCCAAGAGGTATGTTTTCAAGCCACCATGCTGTGCCAATACTCTGTTTAATGTTTATTCCCTCCATTTTTGCTGTCCACCGTGCATGCTCCGTTCACTGTCATCACCTTGAGCATTTATTATATACATGTATGATTTGAAAGGAAAACACCACTCTTCACTTGGGAAGTTTATTTGAGGCTTGCCAACACTTTCTTTTATGAAATTTTCTCAACTTGCATACATGAATTGTTTAACTGAAACACTCAAAGCACACATGGGCTTGCTGAGATTTATGTTTCACCACCTTTTATACCATGCTTTCAGGTCAGTCCTGTTGTGAAGGTTATTGATTAGAGATTGCCTTTGTTTTGAAGACTTGTTTATTTTCCTATGTATTTCATTTGAGAGACTTTAGCAAACATTCATTTATTTTTGGAAATTGTTCATGTATCGCTTGGGATATAATAAGTTTAATTTTGAATTATTTCTTTTCTTTCTTTTGTAAGTCCTAGTTATAAAGACCCCTTGTCATGTGGACGGGATGACTTCCCCACCCTAATAGGGTAGTAGGTAGTGGGGTGTTACAAGTGGTATCAGAGACAAGGTTTAGACAATTGTTGATAGTATTTACCTTATTTTATAAAGATTAAACTTTTTTGACTAATTTGTGTTGTTCATGCTGTAGGATGGTTAGAATGTATAGAACTACGAAGAAAGGGTAGCATTGGCATGGACCAATCCCTATCTACCCAGAAGACTTACTAGTGCCACAACCTGCACCACAACCCACACCTCAACCAGTCATGCCTTTGGAGGAAAGCAGTGATGATGAGGTTCAGATTATTGAGCCACCTCCATTACATATAATAGACTTAATTACTGATAGTTATGATGAGGATATTGACATGAAGTATGTCCCAAATCCACCTAGCCCTATGATTGATTTAATTGCTAATAGTGATGATCCGGGGGAGATAAACTATGAATCTCTACCTAGACCTTCTTTTGTACCCCCACTTAATCATGTTGAAATTGGGGAGAGTTCTAGGAGACCCGAGAAGGAACCAATGGACTATTGGTTTGTGAATGGTATAGGGATAGACCTTTCTAAAACAACTAGAGGATGGTTGTATGATGCTGACACCGAGGATTCTGATAAGGATTAGGGGCTAAGTGTTGCCATGCTTCGGAAGTTGTTATTTACTACTTGCAATAAACTCCTGTGCTAGGGTTCATTTATGTTAAATGTTTTATTTCAAAATTTATGCAAATAAGAGTACCTTGGTGTACTCTAATCTTGAAAAATGCAATTATTTATGCAAAGCTTGCATCTGATTTACTTTTACTTAAGTCTAAATGTAAATGCATGCTAGATTTAAATATTTTGAACTTGAATGCATAACTCATTATTTTGGGATGGTGGTTTAGAATGGCACTAAAGCATCGCGTAGCAGCATCTAGTAGAAGGGTTCTTGAAGTAGAACCCATGACTCGGAATATAATGCTACTCAATTTTTGTCACCAAATCAGGGGAATAATAATGAACCTGAGTAGGAAGTAGGGTCCAAAGAGCCTGCTAGTGTGACCATGGGGCAAGCATTCCATAAGAAGGTCTACGCGATTGAGGGTCTTGTATTGTCCATGAGAGAAGGAAAAATAACCACGGTTGTAACCACCATTTCTGAGGCGAGAGAGAGAGAGAGAGAGAGAGAGAGAGAGAGAGAGAGAGATCATTAGCATGATATATTAATGGTTGAATGGAAGAAGATGAACAAAAGAGTTGTTCTTGGTTACCCTGATGATGTTCTTGAGACTTCAAGGGAAAAAAACTTGTTTTCATCCGAATGCCAATTTGTGTTTTCGAGATTTGATGTTATAAATTCCAAAAATGAACTCTAGGGAGTATGTAGGAGTATTAAAAGGAAAAGATAATAAAATAAAATAAAAATTGACTAAAAACAAATCCTAAGAAAGTCACGAAAATATAAAAATAAAAGAAAACTTAAAGAAAATAAATAGAGATTAGTAGAAAAATGCTCAATCCTCGTCATCGTCATGGTCATCCTCATCATCATCAGCCTCAGCATGGCGACCATCACCTCCTTGAGTCTAGGAAATCGCTGCATCCAATGTGTCCATTGTTGTTCTTGAGCATCTTACTTCCTGGTGAGTGCAGTCATGGACTCATGAAGCTAAAGTAATATCTCCGTTTGTGTCTCTATGCGCACTCTCAACTACTCCAATTGACCCATCACCTCAGCCTCAAAGTCATTCCTTGATTGGGACTATAAACCACTAGCATAAGCTTTGTTAAGGATATACCCTAGAGTCAATTTGTACTTATACCATTGTCGCTATGTATTATGTAATAATACGAGGTATTTCTTTGCATGAATAGTGCATTTAGTTTTGTGGTCATTAAGTACGTGACATGATAGCAAAATCCTACAATCAATACAATGACTATTCTTAAACTATCTCTGATCGATTATTATTAGTGGAACAATAATAAATTAAGATTAGTATGTTTGTGACTTGATCACTATGTTTTACTGATCATGATATATGTGATATCAGGTCAAAATATAAATAAATGTTAGAGAACAATGTATTGGACATGACCTACTGTGATAGTACTTCATAGAATATGTCATAAGTACTTTCTAGCCATAATCATATTAAAAGTCCTTCAATCTAAATTCATCATAGTTTCCTACTTGATAAATTCTATATTTTGACATTGTCTAGGCCCTTTGATAAGTTAGACTGTTAAAATGCATGGTCGTGCTCAGATATATCAATTTGAGATATTGATATCATTTGTTTGAACAGTCTATTATGAAATCAAGAAATAATTAATTAAGATTAATAAGAATAACGTGCTCCATGACTTATGCTTAATATGGATATCGTGTGACAAAATAACTAAATATAAAGTTATGGTTTGGTTCAAAGAGATCACTGATCTTCATTTAACCTAGATAGTTATAATGTTTCGTTAGAAACCACTTATAACTTGTGGGCTATTTAAATGTGATTTGGGCACACTGTCAATGTTAAATGAACCTATAGGGTCACATATTAAGTGAACTCGTTAGGTTATTTTTCTGGTAACCAAGTTCGATAAATCTGGAAATATGTCTAAGTTACTTGAACCTAGAAAATTGACTATATACAATGAATTTGGAAATATGTCCACATTTGATGTATCTAGATGATGTCCAAATTGTAAGAATCTAACTCGATAAATTAATTAGTTAAATTACCGAGATAATGGCGAATCTTATCATATCAGATTTAAAATAAAATATGATAAGATATTATCGGAGTTGGACTCCAAGTGGTTCAGGTGATTTTAAAAGAAAACCCTAGCAGTCTTCTCAAAGGTGCTCCCTATTAATATTCGCCCCTCCATTCACTAGAAAATTTTAAGCCTCTCAAACCCTAGGCGCTAGCACTCTCAGGATAACGAGTTAGTTCGCCGTATGTATCCGATAGAGGGTGTTCGCACATTGCAGCATCTGGTGATCGTTCGAGCTGCATGTACAATAGAAAATCAGAATCCAGAGATCTTGATTACTCTGAACAGAGATAATTCTATAATCCCTAGATTATCTTAATCGTTTGGCTTGGGTCCTCGGAAGGGATTCGTGGATGTTTTTCACGTGTAAAAGTCCATGAATCCTAACAAGCTCGAGGTGGTGGTGCAGGATGCTCCTCTTCCTCAGGTGAAGGCTCGACTTGTCTTGGGCGCTGCACATCATAAGGCCTCAACCATCGCCTCGCCTTAGTACTATACTGATAACCATAACTAACTAATGTATGCTCGTAACTAAATCTCTCTCAATTGTAGTTTCAATAAGTTTCTCGTCAAAACTAATGCTAAAGACTTCAAGGATTTTCATGATCATAAGAGGGAAGACAAAGGCTTTGTTGGAAATGTGAGAATAGACCACATCCCACATAGATTGGATAATCAAAGGAATAAGCGGGATGGGCTGAGTGTGCATCATCCTATGGAGAATATAAAAGTTAATCACACAGGACTCATTGAACCCACTAGCCTTAGGAACAATATTGTAAGAAAAGATATAGATCATTGTTAGAATACAAACCTACTTGCCCTACTGGACCTTTCTTGTACATCCTCAAGGTAGCTCTAGTATCACTCACTCTCCAATCAGGATAAAAAATTATCTTTTGATTGTGGTGATCTACAACTAACCAAGGGCCTTCATTATTAACATGTATGATGGCAGCCAATCTCTCTCTATAAGATAGGGGTTCCCTTTACCTCGGTCTCAATATGGTTATTTCGTTTCTGGACTATATTAGCATAGAACTCTTTAATCAAAAAAAGGCAATAAGGTCCCTTCAATTGAACTATAGGCAACACCCCAATCGTCTAAGCATTAGTCCTAACTTGAGGGCACAGTCTAAAGAGGGTGCAAAGGTGCGTTCTACAATGATTTTATTAGCAGCCATCTTGGAGTACCACTCTAGGCAGGAAGGATCAATAAAATCAGCAGGGTTTAGGAATAAGGGGTCTATAAATGTAGGGGTAGATGAAGATGAGGCTCTAGCCCTTTTGGAAGATTGGCATTTTTCTTTAGGCACAATGAGGAGTGTTAAAGATGGGTATAACTAAGAATGATAACGAGGCACTACAACAATATAACCACAAATTCTCCCAATAAGATCAATCCGCCAGAACACAACACCACACACAACCCTCAACACTTCACAATTTTTAATCAAACCACAATCTCCTTAATCCATATTATTAATCAATCCCAATCTCTTTTCAAATCCTATAAAAAGAAATACAGTACCAAAATTCAAACCACCAAATAATTCCCAACTAGTACACAACCCGATCATAGCATGAAAAATATGTCCATATTCCAATTCAAGAAAAATGCATCATGGACAATAATGTTATGAATTCATCATCAGTAAAATCACAATAACCCAAAAATAGCCAATAGATGATCAAAATATGGAACATATGGTCACAAAAATAATCCGAGAATCATGCTCTCATGCTATTCCAATCATAATAAAGCTCTCAATTCAATCAAATTTAACCAACAATTCTAAATCATGTCATTTTCGTCCAAAAATATGACCAAAAATAGTAAAAACGTAATGGTAAGAATTTAACCGTAAGAATGTAAGAAAAATCATACTGTTGTGTTCTCTAATGCATTGGAAAGTAAAATGTGCAATCTTTTTGAAGAAATCTTTTATTGAAATAAGAGATTTGAAAGTGGTTTCTTGAAGAAAAAGTTGAGATTTTTGAAGTTTTAATCCGTAGATTCAACAAAAACAAGGAGATTTGGTGTTGGGTTAATGTTTTTGAAGGTAAAAAATGATCTGGTGGTGTTTGGAGATGAAGAAACGGTGCTCGGTGGAGAGAAAAATTAAGGGAAGTTTGAAAAGTTTGAAAACAAATGGCCAAAATCGGCCATATAATGGAGCCACTCGACAGGAGCCGGCGTCAATGTGCTTGGGCTGACACCAACTTAAGGATGTCCGGCTTGGCAAAAAATTTTTTAATTAATTGCTAAAAGCAACAATAATGAAAACCATAAAATCATGAAGAAAATGTAATTACTCCAAAAATTAAAAGTAATACAGAAAGATAAACGAAATCAAACAGAAATTAAAGAGATGCCCCAATTAAACAAAAACTAAAGCAGTGAAAATCATCTTTTTCCACAGTGTTGATCACATAGATTTGTTTCAGTAGTCCCTGGAAGAGATCCCGTTTGATGGTCTCCAAGAAGTTTGGCCAATTGCCCTATTTAGTTTTCAAGATTTTGCATTGACGCCTCCAAATTCCGTGTCACAGCATCCACTCCTTGGAATCTCACCTTAGTTGAACTCACCATCCTGTTAACCAATTCCTCCAATGATGGCTTGGATGGTGGTGTATTATATATGGTAATGAAGGTTAAATCATTTGATTGACACCAAAATTAGAAGGCCTAGGTTGGTTTTGATTTGTCCATGATAAATTTGGATGGTTCCTCCAACCCGAATAGTATGTGGCAATATAGGGATTATTGCCTTGTCGCCCATTGCCCAAAAATGCAGCTTGTTTTAAGGAATCTTGGGATGAACCCAAGATTTGACACTTAAGATTAGGATGCTCTTCTCCATAAAAATCACAATTAACATTCATTACCTTGCTTGAAGAGGGAGTTATCACCATTTATTTCATTTTCCGTGTGAATGCCTCAACCTTAGCTTCTAGAACTGCCACAACATCAATCTTACGCACATCTTGAATACAAGCCCTGTTCCTTGGATTGCCCCATGAGTAGTTATTCATGGCAATGTTCTCTGTTAACTCATATACTTCCTTTGGGGTTATGGAATTGATAGTCCCTCCAGCAAAAGCACCAACAAACTATTTTGAGGCAAAATTCAACCCACTATGGAAAATTTGCATTTGCATTCCTGTCAAACCCGTGAAAAGGACATTTTCTAAGCATCTCCTTCCACTTTTCCCAACACTTGTAATGGTTTTCAAAATCTAACTGTTGGAAGGCAAAAATATCTATCCTACTAAGCTTGGCAATTCCGACTAGTGGAAAGTACTTTGCCAAAAAATTTTCAGCTATACTATTCCATGTGGTGATGGATCCTACTAGTAAAGAATTTAACCATATTTTAGCTCCATCCCTCAAGGAAAAGGAAAAAGCCATAACTTTATATCATCCTCTAAAATACCATCCATCTTAAAGGTGTCACAAATCTCCAAAAAACTAGCAAGGTGGGTGTAACACCCCCACTACGTAAGTACTCTATTAGGGCTGGCGATGTCGCCTCGTCCATAGGACAAACGATCTTTATAACTAGGACTCACAAAAGAAATTATTCAAATTTAAACTAATTACCACTCAAACAATACATGAATAATTCCTAAAATAAATAAATGTCTACTAGAGTCTCTCAAAATGAAATACATAGAAAAAGAAATAAGTCTTCAAAACAAAGGCAATCTCTAATTAATAACCTTTATAGTAGGATCGACCTAAAAGTATGGTATAAAAAGGTGGTGAGACATAAATCTCAGTAAACCCGTGTATGATTTGGATGCTTTAGGTAAAATAGTTCATGTATGCAAGTTGAGAAATCTTCATAAAAGTAATGTGCTAGCAAGTCTCAAATAAATTTCACAAGTAAAGAGTGGTGTTTTCCTTTCAAAAGCCATACATGTATACAATAAAAGCAACCACTCAAAAGAAGTAGCCATGGCACCACACTTTGTGCACCATGACCAAAGAATGTTCAGGATGTCACAATTTGTGCATACTGACACAAGGTATGTGTATGGCCTATCGGGTGATATACTCCTCCATCTCTACATCCAAACTTACAATTATCCACTCCAAAAATATACAATCTACTTGACTATTCTTGCTAGCTTGGACCTGTATGATCTACAAGACTGGCATCCTATCTGAAAAGGACTCACCCCTCAGAGGTGGCCACTTACAAAGATACTTGCCCTAACCCTTCAAAGACTAGTCTTAGTAGCCTACCTTTATTAAGTACTCAATGTTGCATTTGTCCCTTTTAGGAAAAGAAGGACCATCCAGTGTGTTTTCTTTGAAATAGCAATTATGGTTTACATAATTCTTGTCAAAGTTGGTTTTTAGAAAAAGTTTGGCATTTTGTGTAAAATTGTTTGTTCAACTTGAAATTGTTAGATTGACTGGATATGAAAAGGAAAATTGGTCCATAATTGCATCCATAGTACATTTTCACATATACATCATGTTTGACTTGCCAAGGTAACTCTAATTTTCAAATAGCTTTATGCAAGAACTTACCTAATCTCTTACTTTTCCTAGGTACAATAGCCTTCCAAGATGGTTCAAGGCAACCTAACCCTACCTGGGGTATATATAGGGCATAAGTCCTAATATCCAAACAACACTTGCTTAAATAAATAACTCTTAGCCTAACATACTTAGGCTCAACTAGTTTCAACAACATCTACTTATGACAACAATACCTCAAGCTCTAACATTAATTGATAAAGTATTTTATAGATTAAGATTAATTTGATAAGTTAAAATAAATAGGTGCTATAATAAATAAATAATAAATTATAATATTAATTATTTATTAACAAATAAAAAATACTAAGTAATATTAATAATAAATAATAAATAATATGGAATAATATATAGTAAATAATATTAATAATAAATAAATTATTTTGATAATAATTACTAATAATATTTATTATCATAAATAATTTAAATTTAAAATGTATTGATATTATATTAATTAATTCCTATTATTATTTATTTTTATTAACACTTTATAGAAATAATATTTATTATTTATGTAATAGAAGAGTAATAATTTAAGTAATTATTAATTCCCAAAAATATTTAGTGCCTACCGAAACAACAACAACAACAACAACAACAACAACAACAACAATAATAAAGAAGTAGTTCTAACAATCTTTTTTAATGACCATAGTGAATTACTAGTACAAAAATTTATACATATTCATACACACATATATTAAATAAATAACATGTTGATTTGTCCAAAAATAGACTTGCAATAATAACTATCACAATAAGAGTGATACTAACTAAAAATAATATTATCTAGGAATTTATTAACAAAAATAACACCAAGGGAGCATAATCAAACAATGGTGGTATAATGTCAATCATTCATCAAAACACCCATACTAGAGACATAAAGCCTTCAATCATAATGAACATATAATGATCTCTAAGAATAATCCAAAAATAGCTCCTAAGCCTCAATATTCATGCCTTAATGTCATTCCCTTCACCCCACATACATATCTCCAATCCAACACTATTTGATCAACCCATTAAATCCATCATCTAAAAGCTTTAAGTTTGAAAATTTAAGGAGATGGTCATGAAAGAAATACTTGTTTTGATGATTGGTAGTTGAAGATGTCGCATTGTCCAATGAAGATCCTTGGGTTCTTGAGGAGTCCTTCCTTGATTGAAGTTGTTTAAGAAGGACCATCAATGGTTCGGCCAAGACAGAGAGATAGATAGATAGAGGTTAGGAGGATAATGAAATGGTGATGAAGAGATGAAGAAAGTTAAAGGTGTTTAAATTTACCTTCTTGATGTTCATCTTGTTCTTGACCAAAAAGTGTGTTTGATCTGAGTGGAAGATCAACTTTGGTGTTTTCAGTGTTATGAAGTGGCCTATAAGTGAGTATAGACCGAATCCTAGTTAGTTTAGCTAGGGGAAAGGATTTTGGTTATCCAAGAAAGAGAGTGAGACTTTCAGCTATTTTGAATTTCAAATTGAGGAAAATGTGGAGATGTTTGAGGTAGAGGATTGGGTATTGGTGTTTTCTTCTTAAAGGTTTCTTGTCCTTCAATGGTGGATGGCTAGACTAGCTATGTTTTGATCATGAGATGAAGGATTGTTTCATCCTTGAAGCTAGCTGAAAATGGTTGTATAATAGAAGAGAATTTCTGCTTTAATCATCTGTCTAAGTGAGAGTTTAATGGAGGAAAATCTAAAATTTAATTTTCAAAGTTTGAAAAGTTTTGAATGGAGTAAAGATAGGAGTGTTTTGAGCTGTGTTAATAGATCTCTAATGGCCAGGGTAGATGAAGAAGACAAGGTGTTCTGTCCATGGCTACAAGGTGGCCGAAAATATGAAGTTGATTGATGAAGAAAATGGACCTTGCATTGGATAGGCGAGCTGGAAAAATTCTTGAATTTTTACTACAAGAGTTATTGAGGTTTGGAAGGATTTGGGCAGAACTTTCGGACCTCTTTGAACCAGATTTTCAGCTGAAGTCTATGGGTATTTGAAGGTCCATTAATAGTGGTTTTCCAACCACCATCTTGGAGAAGAAAGAGGAAAGTTTTAGGTGTTCTTATGCTCAAATGGGTGGCTCAATATTCATGTATAAGTCCTGGTAGTTTGCTGGAAAATTTCTGGTTCGGTATATCTTGTACAAGCTGCAAAATTCCAAGGTGTTTTTAGATTTTATCTGAACATAAGATGGTTGGTTGTTAGAAAGAATTATGTAGGTAATGGTTGCTGAAATTTTTGAAAACCAGCCAAGAAGAATTTTTGGAAAATTTTTCAGATTTTAACCAAAACAAGAACAAGAAGAAAATGAAGTTCTTGGAAGAATAACTATGGTGTTTTAATGAAAACCTCTTCCTATTTTTCTTCCTCAAATTCAGTCATCTTTCTATCCCTAAGAGTTGGAATTTTCAAAACTTCTAGCTAAGAATTATCTAAGACATTTTCCAGATATTGAAAAGAATTAAAGAAATAGGAGTGGTTTAAATTTAAATATGTTAGGACAAGGCTTGCAAAAATAATGGAGACTAAAATTCTTCTAAAATTCCTTTTAGTATAAGATCACATGCTTAGGATATTGCCAATGTCTTCCCTAAGACAATATCCCTAACTTTATGGGAAGTAAGAAAAAGAAAAATTCAAATATTGGTTAAGATAATTATGAATAAAACTAAGTGATGGGATTTGAACTTAAGAAAAAATTAAATCACAAAGCTCTAACCACTTAACCACAACAACTCTTATTCTTATTTTCCCAATCAAATTCTCTTCCTATATAAGCCTCAAGCCTTCACCTATTTTGACCTCAAGCAAAATTTCCTTTTTACCCTTTCTACTCAACAAGTGTAAATAAATCATATAACCCATATACTACAATTCTAAGCTACACAAAATCATTTAAGGAATATATTTTATGCAAGATTATATGATATGCACCCCATCCTTGTTACTCTAAGGTAGGTTTAGGTGAGGTTTTATATCCTCCCCTCCTTAGAAGAATTTCATCCCGAAATTCAGGTGTACCTTTTTCTCAAGTCATGGTATTTCTGCTTCACCCATTCTTTCGTTTCCCATGTGGCACCTTAAGTGCCGTGACGCTCCCACAACACCTTTACCATTGGTATCTACTTATTTCGGAGAGTCTTGATACTTCAGTCAAAAATTTTAACTAGTATCTCCACGTAGCTCAAGTCGGGTTGCAATACCAACGATTCATTATTCAGAACATGTCTTTGGTTGGCATTGTACTTTTTTAGCTAAGACACATGAAATACATCATGTATTCTAGTCAAACCATTCGGCAAATCCAATTGATACGCAACCAGTCCAATTCTCTCCGTGATTGGAAACGGTCCCAAATATATCAAATTTTGCTTTCTACCTTTCGGATGCTTCAAGATTCCCCTACTTCAAGTCAACCTTAATAACACACTGTCTCCTACCTGAAATTCCAGTTCCTTTCGCCTATTATCTGCATAACTTTTTTGTCGACTTTGAGTAGCTTTCAACTTTTCTTTGATCAGCTTCACCTTATCTGACATTTCTCGAATGTACACTTCTCGAGACTTGCTTAAATGACCGTCTTCCAACCAACTCTAATACAAAGGCACTTGAAACTTACGTCCATACAATGCTTCATACGGAACCATTCCAATCAAAGATTAGTAGCTATTATTATAAGCCAATTCTACTATAGTATGCAATCAATCCACTTATCCCTAAAATTCAATACGGAAGCTCTTAGCATATCTTGCAATATCTGAATAACCCTTTTTGACTAACCATTGGTTTGTGGGTGTACTATCATACTGAACTTCAGATTAGACCCCACTGATTCCTAAAACCCAAAATTAAGATGTAAACCTCGGGTCTTGGTCTGACATGATACTCAAAGGCACTCCATGTGTAAAACCCCACCTAAACCTACCGTAGAGTAAGAGGGATGAGATGCATATCATGTCATCATGGATAAAATATATCTCATAAATGATTGTGTGGCCTAAAATTGTGGTTTATGGGTTATATAATTTATTTATGCTTGTTGAGTAGAAAAGGTAGAAAGGTAATTTTTCTTGAGGTCGAAATATAAGGATGGCTTGAGGCTTAGATAAGAAGAATATTTGGTTGAGGAAATAAGAACAAGAATTAATGTGGTTAAAGTGGTTAGAGCTTTGTGAAATAATCTCTAAAGTCTTGAGTTCAAATCCCATCACTTAAGTTTTATTCATATTTATCCTAACCAATGTTTGAATTTTCTTCTTTCTTACATTCCTTAAAGTTAGGAATGTTATCTTAGGGTAGACACAATGGTAATGTCTTGACCATGTGGTCTTGTCCTAAAAAGAATTCTTGTCTCCATTATTTTTGCAAGCCTTGTCCTAACCTCTTTGAATTTAAACTATTCCTAATTCTTTAATTCATTATTTAAAGAATAGGAAGAAGGTTCCATCAAATCACCATAGCTATTTCTTCAAAACTCCATCTTCTTCTTGTTCTTGTTTTGGTTAAAAGTATGGAAAATTTTCCAAATTTCCTTCAAAGCTAATTTTTGAAAAAATGCAGCAAGCTTCCCTATCTAATTCTTGCAAAGAGCCAACAATCTTGTGTGAGGATAAAGGCTGAAATTCCTTGAATTTTTGCAGCTTCACAAACAATAACAAACCGGAATACTTTTTCTAGCAAACTAGCAACCTTTGAACATGATAGCTGAAACTTTTTCTTTTCTTCTTCAAGATGATGGCTAGAAATCCACCATTAATGGACCTCCAAACATCCTTAAATTCCAGCTGCAAAATCATTCCAAAGAAGACCACAAATTCTACACCAAAACCATTTCAAATTCTAAGTATTCTTAAGCTTCAATTCCAAATTTTTTTTTCTAGCTTTGTCTTTTCGTGCTAAGGCTGAATTTCTTCAACAAACTTAACCAAATTTGGCCCTCATACAGTCATAGACAGAACCTCTTGGCTTCTCCACCTACCTTGAGCAATAGAATTCCATTAACATACCTCAAAATGCTCATATCTTCACTCTATCCAAATTTATTCAAACTTTAAATTAAAATTCTAGATTTTGTTTCATTAAACACTCATTTAGCTAGTTGATAAAACCAAAATATTCTCAACCATTCCATAGCTAATTTTGGACAGCCCAAGACTAAAACAACTCTCCATTCCTTGGTTAAATCATAGCTAGTTTAGCCATACACCATTGAACGACAAGAAACCTTCTAAGAGCAAACACCATTACCCAATCATATACCTCAAACATAACCACTTTTCTCTCGATTTGAATTTTGAAAAAGCTAAAACTCTCTCTCTCATTCTTGGATAAATGAAAGCTTTGCCTAAGCTAGCCTATTCGGCCATCAAACACACTGTACACACGAAATTCCTTGTCATCTCAATCTCTCTCAAAATTACCAAGAACACACATTACACATCTTTCAGCCTAAATCACTTTTAAACATCTCCAATCACTCCCAAACTCTCTAAACCATTAGTATTCAACTTATATTCTTCCTTGGTGTACTTTATAACACCCAAACACATAAAGCTGAACCTTTAAATGGATCAAACCACCCTTATTTGTTGAAGATTCAAAGAACATTAAAAAGGTAAAATAAGAACAATCTTCTTGTTCTTCTTCTTTTGTTCAACTTCTATATATTCTTCTCTTCTTACTCTCATTCATTCCTCCCTCACTCTCTCCCTCTCTCTTGGCCGAAATATTGATGAACAACCATGGACAATTTTCGGATCATTAAAGCCATCAAGCACTTAAGGACCTCCACTAAGCAAGGCAAAACCTTCATCGAACGTTCATCAAATCAACTATTTCTTTCTTGATCTCCTCTTTAAATTCTCAAAATCAAGACTCTTAGATGATGATAGGTTGATTGAATAAAGTGGGTTGAAGATATGTATGGGGGGGGTGAAGGGAGTGGATTTAAGACATGAGAATTGGAATGAATTTTGCGACTAATGGATTATGCTTTAAAATCACTATATGTTCATTATGGTTAAGAGCTTTATGGATACCTTGATGCATGTTAGACATTATGCCACCATTGTTGATTAGGCCTTCATGATATTAGTTTTTTCAATGAAGCCATAGATAATATTATGCCTAGTAGAATATCATCCTTGTTGTAGTATATGTTAATTTAAGTCTATGTTTTTGGATAGATTAACATATTATTTGTTGAATCCTTGTGTGTATGAATATGTACATGGATTTTCTCTGGCAATAAAAATTAATGTAAGAACTACTTTTATTATTTTTAGAATTATTCTTACTATCATTATTATTAATGATATAATTAATATTATTATATAATTTAATTTACAAAATTTGAAAAACATGAAGTAGGTTCGAACTAGAAGATTATTTAAAACATTGTTATTTTATTAGTTAACTAAAGAAAATATTTTTATTAAATACAAATAATAAAATATTGGAATTAATTAATATCAAATGACTTTTAAAATCATATTATTATTAGTTAGGCATACTAAAACTGTTATCTACACTTATAAATATTATTTATATTATAATAATTTATTTATTATTAATTTTATTTGTTATTTATTATTCATTAAGTAAAATTAAGTATAATGTATTATTATTTATAATAATTCTATTGAAATAATATTTATTACCAATATTATTTAGAATTTATTATTACCCATTATTTATTAATAATTTTATTTATTATCAATATTATTCATTATTCATTATTTGGTAATAAATAGTTAAAATTATAACTTATTATTTATTATTTTTAACACCCATTTATTTTAACTTATCAAACTGGTTTTATTTTAGAAAATACTTTACCAACTAGTACTAAAGCTTAAGGCATTATTGTCATGGTTACATATTGTTGTGGCTAATTGACTTAAGAGTTATTTATTTAAAGTAAGTATTGTCTGGATGTTGACTTATACCCTATATTTACCCCAGGCAAGGTTAGGTTGCCTTGAAACTACCTTGGAAGGCTTTTGTATCCAAGAAGAGAAAGAGATCAGGTAAGTTCCAGTATAAAGCTATTTGAGGATCAAAGTTACCTTAGCAAGTCAAACTCAATGTATACGAGTATTTATACTGTAAATGCAATTATGGATAATTTTTTTTTCAGTCAAGAAAACCATTTAAAATTATACAAGTAATTTTATACAAAATGCTAAACTTTTCCTAAAACCAACTTTGACAAGAATTTTGGAACCCATAATTTCTATTTCAAAGAGAATCAATGTGTGATCTTTCTTTTCCCAAATGGGATGAACATAACGTTGAATACTCAATAAGGGTAGGCTACTAGGACTAGTCTTTGAGCGGTTAGGGTAAGTCTCTCAGTAGATGGCCACCTCTGACGAGTGAATCCTTCCCGAATAGGATGCTAATCCTGTAGGTCATACCGGTCCAAGCTAGCTAGTTCAGTCAAGTGGACTGTATATTTTCGGAATGGACAATCGGTAAGTTTTGATGTAGAGATGGAGGAGTGTCTCATCTGGTAGATCGTACACCTACCTTGTCTCATTATGCATAAAATATGGCATATTGAACCTTTTTTTGTCATGGTGCTCAAAGTATGGTGCCATGGCTACCTCTTTTGAGTGGTTATATTTATTGTATACATGTATAGTTTGAAAGGAAAACACCACTCTTTATTTGTGAAATTTATTTGAGGTTTGCCAACATTTTTATATATGGCCTGCATGTCGTTTTTCATTGTTGTAAAATAGTAGTTACTTCCTAGAATAGGAATTATTTTATTGCACTATCCAATGTAAAAGAAGATGGAGGCCTACAATTAAAACTAATGAGGAGTATACTTAAGGCATTAGAGATTAACCACCTTGATCTTCACTTTTCTCATGATGATCAATATAGCTTATGGGCCATGCTATGTCACTTTTATTTATGTTTTGCATGCATGTTTGATATGTTTATTTCATGCTTATTACAATCAAATTTTTATTTTTTTTTAAAAAATTAAGTTTTAAATGCCTTCCAAAATCAAACACTTGTTATTACTTGGATCATCATATGGTCATTCCTGCCAAAGTAGGATGCTTTTGATTATCTAAGTGAGACAAGATGGAAAATGGTTTCCCATATGTTTAATTTGGTTTGACTTAACTGGGCTATCAAAATGGTTTTGGGCCTAGGGCATTATAAGAGATTTTTAGCTGGGACATTTGATGCCTTTCTCATTTAAAATTGAGTTTTATTTAATTATGAGATTAAAGCCAAAGCTTACTTATGATTAAAATAAAATATTTAAAAAAAGTTTTTTTTTTTCTTTTTTACCCACTAAGAAACATCAAAATGTTGAAGTTTCAAAATTTTAAATGTTTTTAGTGGGAGTTTTTCATTAAGGCCTAAAAATTAATTACTTTGCATATTTTGTATGTAGATAATGGCAATAAACAGTTGGAATAACTCATTGCGATCTGTGCTTGAGAAAGACAAGTTTAGTGGGACTAATTTTCTTGATTGGGCACGAAATTTAAGAATCGTTCTTAAGCAAAAAAAAAAAAAAAGCTCTATGTTCTTGAATATCCGATTCCTCCTACTCCAGCAAATAATGCCCTAAAAGTTGAAAAAGATGCTTATAGTAAGCACAAAGATGACTCTAACGATGTTACTTACGTTATGCTAGCAACCATGAACTCTAAACTTAAAAAACAGTTTGAAGAAGTAGAGGCTTATGACATGATTGTGCATCTCAAGGAAATGTTCCAAAAGTAAGCACTATAAGAAAGATTTGAAACTCATAAGGTATTAAATGCATGTAAGATGGTTTCTAGCATCTCAGTAAGTGCTCATGTCCTTAAAATGAAGGGACATCTTGATCATCTTGAAAAGTTTAGTGCTCCTGTTAATCATAATATGGCCACATATTTGATCTTAGGCTCATTACCTCCTAAGTATGACCAGTTTGTCATGAGCTTTAACATGCACAATATAAAGAAATCCATTACTGAATTGCATGGGATGGTAAAACAAGCTGAACTGAACATTAAGAAGAATACTCCTAGTGTTCTAATGGTTCAAAAAGGAAAAGGGAAAAAGAACAACCAAAAAAGCAAAGTCATGGCTAGTAAGGGCAATGATAAGGCTAAGTTCAAGTTCTAGTCCAAACCTAAGACCAAGACACCGAATGAGGGAGCTTGCCACCATTGTGGTGAACAAAGACATTGGTTAAGAAATTGCAAGCTCTAATTAGAAGCAAAGAAGAAGAAGGACAGTGAGACTGTCGCTTCAGGTATTTATGTTATACAAATTAAATTATCTACTTTTGATTTATGGGTATTGGATACCGGTTATGGATCTCATATTTTTGTAAATATCTAGGGTCTAAAAAGGAGTAGAGCCTTAGCAAAAGGCGAGGTGGACCTATGAGTTGCGAATGGAGCAAAAGTTGCTGCAGTAGCTGTAGGAACTTTTGAATTAATTTTACCTAGTGGGCTTGTTTTAGAACTAAATGATTATTTTTATATTCCTGCTATGAGAAGGAATATTATTTCATTTTCTTGTTTAGATTTACAAGGTTTCGAATTTGTTATTAGGAATAACATTTGCTCAATTAATAAAAATGGCATTGATTATAGAGATGCTTTATTATCAAATGAGCTCTATATTCTTAATCTTCGTGGATCTTCGAACAAGTCTATCTATAATATTAATACTAAGAGATTGAAATCTAATGATTTAAATTAGACTTACTTCTGGCATTGTCGTTTGGGCCATATAAATGAGAAATACATTACAAAGCTTCATAATGATGTGCTTCTAAATTCGTTTGATTTAGAATCTTACGAAACATGTGATTCTTGTTTATTAGGAAAAATAACTAAGCCATCTTTTAAGGGACAAAATGAAAGGGCAACTGATTTATTGGGCCTAATACATACTGATGTATTTGGACCAATGAATACACATGCTAGAGGAGGATTTCAATACTTTATTACATTTACGGATGATTTTAGCAAATATGGCTACCTATATCTGATGAAACATAAATCTAAATCGTTCCAGAAATTCAAAGAATTTCAAAATAAAGTACAAAATTAGCTTGGTAAAAGTATCAAAACATTTCGATTAGATCGAAGTAGTAAATACTTAAGTCACGAGTTTGAAAAGCATCTTAGGAATTGTGGAATTATACAATTAACTTCACATGGAACACCTCAATGGAATAGTGTATCTGAACGGAGAAATCAAACTTTATTAGACATGGTTTGATCCATGATGAGTCAAACTGATATTCCAATTTCCTTTTGGGATTATGCCCTAGAGACTACTGCGTTCATATTGAACCGGGTTCCATCTAAATCGGTTCAAAAAACACCATATGAGATATGGACTGGGAGACGACCTAGTTTGTCATTTCTCAAGATTTGGGACTGCAAAGTTTATGTAAAGCGTTTATTATCTGATAAACTTATACCTAAATCAGATAAATGTATATTTGTGGGATATCTTAAGGAAACTAAAGGATACCAATTTTATCTCCGAAAAGAAAATATAGTAATTGTTGCATGAAATGGATTCTTTCTTGAAAATAAATTTATTTCCAAAAGAATCAATGAGAGTAAAATACATCTTGATGAGATTCAAGAGCCACAATTAATATCTGAATCGAATAATGAACCTCGATTAGATGGCTCATAATTCCGAGTAAGCCTACTTCTATAGAATAAGGACCTCGAAGATTTGATAGGATTCGTCAACAACCTGTGAGATATGGATTCCTCATCACTGACGATCACAATTTGGAGCTCATGGTCAATATTAAGCCCACTTCCTATCAAAAAGCCATTAAGAGTTCTGACTTTGAAAAATGGCTAGAGGCCATGAAGTCTGAGATGCAATCGATGTATGATAATCAAGTTTGGACTTTGGTTAATCCACTTGAAGGTTCAAAAACCACTAGGTGTAAATAGGTTTTCAAAAAGAAAACAGACATGGAAGGAAATGTGCACACTTACAAAGCATGACTGGTAGCAAAAGGTTATAGACAAACTCATGTTATAGACTATGATGAAACATTTTCACCAGTTGTAATACTTAAATCTATTAAAATTCTTCTTACTATAGCAGCATATTATGATTATGAGATTTGTCAAATGGAAGTCAAAACTGCGTTCCTAAATGGAAACTTACTCGAGGATGTGTACATGACACAGCCTGAGGGTTTTAATGATCCTTTGAATTCTAATAAAGTGTGCACGCTTCAAAGATCCATTTATGGATTGAAGCAAGCATCTCGAAGCTGGAATCTTCAATTTAATGAAGTAATTAAAGAATTTAACTTTATAAAAAATGAAGATGAGCCTTGTGTCTATAAGAAAATCAGTGGGAATGCAATAGTCTTTTTAGTACATTATGTTGATGACATCTTACTAATTGAAAATGACATCCCAACTCTAGAAAGTGTGAAAACATGGTTGAAAAATTATTTCTCATTGAAAGACTTAAGTGAAGCTGCGTATATTTTAGGTGTAAGGTTCTATAGAGATAGATCTAGAAAGTTAATTGGACTAAGTCAAAGTGCATCGTTGACAAGGTACTGAAAAGGTTCAGTATGCAAGACTCTAAGAGAGGATTCTTGCTAATGTCACATGGAATTATGCTCAGCAAAACTCAAAGTCCTTCCATGAAGGATGAAGAAGAGTGTATGAACAAGATACCATACGCTTCTGCTATAGGATCTATCATGTACGCCATGTTATGTACTTGACCCGATATCTCATATGCATTAAGCATGATGAGTAGGTTCCAATCAAATCCTGGAGAGCCACACTGGACTGCTGTCAAGAATATACTGAAGTACTTAAGAAGAACTAAAGATATGTTATTAGTTTATGAAGGATACGAAGGCGAGCTAATTGTAAATGGTTACACTGCTGCTAGTTTTTAGTCTGACATAGATGATTACAAATTGTAATCAGGTTTTCTATTTTGTTAGAATAGAGGCGCTGTAATCTGGAAAAGTTCAAAGAAAGACACTGTGGCCGATTATACTACAAAAGCTAAGTATGTAGCTGCCTCAGTTGTAGCTAAAGAAGCAGTTTGGATAAAAAATTTCATTACAAAACTAGATGTAGTTCCTAGTATTGTGAACCCAGTGGTTTTTTATTGTGATAACAATGGAGCCATTACACAAGATAAGGAACCAAGATCACATTAGCGATCTAAACATATACTTAGATGTTTTCATCTCATTCAAAAAATTGGTGATAGAGAAGATGTAAAAGTATGCAAGGTATAAACTGATGACAATATTGCAGATCTACTGATAGAGCCTCTCACATCCTCTAAACATAATAGTCATACTAAATTAATGGGAATACGGTTTATGTTAAATTGGTCTTAGTACAAGTGGGAAATTGTTAGGGATATGCCCTAAAAAATTTGTACTTATACTATTGTCATTATGTGTTATGGAAAAATATGAGGCATTTCTTTTCATGAATAATGCATTTAGTTTTGTGGTATCAAGTACGTGACTTGATAGTAAAATCTTACAACTAATACAATAACTATTCTTAAATTATCCCTAATTGATTATTATTATTGGAACAATAATAAATTAAGATTAGTATATTTGTGACTTAATGGCTATGTTTTACTGGTCATGGTTATATGTGATATCAAGTCAAAATATAAATAAATGTTAGAGAATATTGTATTAGACATAACCCACTATGAGAGTACTTCATAGAATATGTCATAAGTACATTTTAGCCGTAATGATATTAGAAGTCCTTCGACCTAAATTTATCATAGTTTCTTATCTGATAAATTCTATATTTTGATGTTATCTAAAGTTATCTTTAGCCAGATAACAAATTAGACCAAGATAGGATAGAGAATAAATCAGAGAGAGGAATATGATTGATAATGAAGGAATTTGTCCTTCTCAATTTTAGGAAAGAGGTCCATGGCCATGCTCAAATATATCATTTTGAGATATTGATATCATTTATTTGAACAATCTACTATGATATCAAGAAATAATTTATTAAGCTTAATAAGGATGAAATGCTCCTTGCCTTATGCTTAATCTGGATATCGTGTGACAAAAGAACTAAATATAAAGTTATAGTTTGGTTCAATGAGATCACTAATCTTCATTTAACCTAAATAGTTATAATATTTTGCTAAAAACCGCTTATAACTTGTGGGCCATTTAAATGTGATTTGAGCACACTACTAGCGTTAAATGAACCTATAAGGTCACATAATAAGCTAACACTTTAGGTTATTTTTCTGGTAACCAAGTTTGATGAATTTGGAAATATATCCACGTTCGATATATCTAGAGGATGTCTAGATTATAAGAATCCAACTCGGTAAATTAATTAGTTAAATTACAGAAATAATGACAGAATCTTATCATATCAATTTTAATTTAAATTTAAAATAAAATATGATAAGATATTATGAGAGTTGGACTCCAAGAGGTTCGGGTTATTTTAAAAAGAAAACCCTAGCCATTTTCTGAAGTGAGCTATCTATCAAAAACATTTGTGCCTCCAATTCACCAATTCACTAGAAAAATAAACCTGTCAAACACTAGGCACTAACACTCCTAGGTAACGAGTTGGTTCTCCGTGTGTATCCAATAGTGGTCGTTCGCACATTGTAGTGTCTGGTGATCATTCGAGTTGCACATACGCCTGAAAGCCCAAAGCCAGAGGTCTTGATTACGTTAAACAGAGGTAATTCTATAATCCCTAAATCGATCTTAATCATTTGGCTTGGATCCTCAAAAGAAATTCATGAATGTTTTTCATATTTAGGAGTCCATGAATTCTAACACAATATTCTTAGAAAGGTCTATTCCTGCACCATTCACAAATCCATAGTTTATAAGTTCCTTCTCGGGTCTCCTAGAACTCTCCCTAGTTTCAACATGGTTGGGTAGGAGTACAAAAGACGGTCTATGTAACACCCCACTACCTAAGCCCGCCAGAGCTTGGGATGTCGCCCCGTCCAAAGGACAAGGGGTCTTTATAACTAGGTCACACAAATAAAATAGTGGAATAAAAATAATAATTTAAGTTAAAATTTATTACAACCCAAGAATAAATTCATGAATTCAAAAAAATAAATCCATAATAAAATTTATCCACTCTCATCTTCTCAAAGCATTACACAAAATAAATTATCAGAAAATTTTCCAAAGCAGGCAATATCTAGCTACTCATCCCCCCAGTAGGATCGACCTGAAATCATGGTAAAAATGGTGGTGAGACAGAAATCTCAGTAAGTCCGTGTGTGCTTTGAGTGTCCAATGGAAATAGTTCATGAATGCAAAGTATAAAACCTTTATAAGAGAACACTGGCAAGCAATAAACATTAGTCAAAATCAAGAGTGGTGTTTTGGCTTTTCCAACCATACATAATCAATAAAATGAACCACTCAAAAAGGTGGTCATGGGTTAACACACATTGGGCCCCATAACCGGTCAGAATGCTAACACTTTGTGCAGACTGATAAAAGATAGGTGATTGGCCTACTGGGCAAGATACTCCTCATTCTCTATACCCAAACAACAACCGGGTGTCCATTCTGACAAAACACAGTCACTTGACTGAAAAATAAACTGCTAGCTCGGACCGCCATGACCTACTGGACTGACATCTTATCCGGGAAGGACTCACCCCTCAGAGGTGGCCACCTACTGAGAGACATACCCTAACCCTTCAAAGACTAGCCCTAGCAGTCCATCCTTATTGAGTACTCAATGTTATTTCCCACTTGGGAGAAAATGAACAAAACACCGTTCCACATGAAAATGAAAATTAAGGGTTAACAAAGTCTTTGTCAAAATCAGTTTTGGAAAGAGTTTTGAATTTGAATAAATCTGCTTATTGATTTTCAAATAGTTTGTTTGTCTGACATAAGAAAGAAGTTAATCCTCAATTGCCTTTGCGGAATCGAGTGTCCATGCACTCTACATTTGGCTTGCCATAATAAATATTTTACATCAATTGGTTTTATGTAGGAGCTTACCTGATTCTTGCTCACAATAAAAGGTCTCCAACAGCTGACTTAACCCCACATGGGCAAATACAAACCACAATCAAACTCAAGCCAAAATTCACTTTCTCAATTTAAAACAACTCGACTCACTACTACCATGATCCTAGTGTCCCAAGCTTTAAGGCCAAACAATAAATAAATAGGTTTATAAGCTAAGCCTAATTTGATATTTAAAATAATTAATGTTTTGGGAAATAAGTACTAATAAGTTGAAGGTTTAAATCTTGCTAAGCTAAATTCAGAGTTTAATTGGTGAAGAGTCATAGGTATTAGGTAAAATAATGATTTATTAATAATTAATTATTTGAAAATAATTGCTAGCTAAAATTAGTTGAAAATAAATTTTAATGGGTCTTGATTGGAAATAGGTTTTGATTAAAATGTAATAATTAAATTTTTAATAATAAATATTTTACTTATTATGATTATTTTCATAAAGGCTTTAGTTGATTTTATCATTTTATATAATATCTATATATTTTATTCCTTGAATAAAAGCTACCATTTATTTGACTAAAATATCCTTTTAATAATTCAAATCAACTTCTTAGGGTTTTTCGAATTTTTTAGCAAAATCATATTATTAAATATTTTATTAATGATATAAAAATTAGCTTAGGGACAACTAGATCATGATCATATTTCTATTGCTAACCACAATCAGGAACATATACAACCCTTCAAATCATCCAAATTATGCATATAAGCATAAATCCAAATTTTTCAAGACATGATCTAACCTTTACTAGCATAAATATAATCATGGCTTCAATAATCTAACATGAATATAAATCTTATTTACCAAAGGTGACATAATCTCTAACATACTTGATCACAAATACTACCTATGACATGGAGACATGCATTAAACCCTGAAACACCATACAATCAACCAAGATAATCCATTCTTGCATAAATCCCATCTCCAACATATTCATACATATATTCATGCTTCACTCTCAACTCATCACAACAATATATACTCAACCCTATTCATGATTCATCTTCTATCAACATCATCACTAGAGACATGAATCTAGAATTTAAAAGAAGGGTTAAAAAGGCTTACTTGATTGATGAATACCTTGAAGGAGTTTCGAATGGATCTCAACACCTAGATGTCTAAATTCGTCCAAAGAAGATGAAGGAAGCATGGCTATGGTTGATGAAATCATTCGGCCAAGAGAGAGAGAGAGAGAGAGAGAGAGAGAGAGAGAGAGAGAGAGAAGAAGAAAGTCCATTAGCTTACTTAAACACATATATGTTCATTAGAGATTGAAGATTAGCGAAGATGAAGTTGATTGAATAAACCTACCTTGAAGGTGTCCTTGAGCCTTCACAAAATTTCTGGTTTTTTATCCAAAAGTGCTAGTTGGATTTTGGAGTTTGATGTTAAAAATGGTATGGATGGACTCACGGTAGTGTATAGATGAAATCTGGAATTTTCAGAAGAAGTTTGAAGTGATTTGGAGAGGTATTAGGTGAAAGGAAGGAATAGGTGTCCTTGGTGTGCTATGTGTTCTTGAAGGTTGAAGAGAATTGAAAGCTTTTGGATTGGAGGCTGCCGAATTTCTGAAGGGATTAGGGTTGGCCGACTGCTTGTAGGGTTTTGGTAGATGATTTTCTAGTTTGGAAGCGAAAAGGAAAGGCTAGTTGTTGAAATCCTTAAAGAATATTTTTGGGAAGCAAATTTGAAAACTAAATATAACAAGAATATCTTTGATTATTGGAGAGCTTTTGGGAAGCTACCATGGCCGACTGCTTGTACAGTATTTTGGCTGGATCAGAGCTGGTTGAAGGAGGCAAAGGGTGGCTGAAAATAAGGAGTGTCATGGTGGAGGAAAGGTCAGTTGTTTGAAGGATATTTTATGGAAGGTTGCTAAATTATGGTGGCTGTAATTTTGGTAACTAATCAAGCATGATTGCAAAGATTTGTTGGAGAGATTTTCGGGTAGCCATGTCTGAATTTCGTGCAAAAGCTTGGGGAGGACAATGGAGTTCAGCTCATGACTGTTTAAGGAGGGTTTGTGCAGAATAAAGATGAGGTTTCGGCTAGGGATGAATTAGGAAACAAAGCTGGAAAGTTTTCCTGCACAGAATTTTCGCAAGGCTGGAATTTTTGGGCAGTTTTCAGATATCACTTTCCAGTTAGCTTGCAGAGAGTTTGAAGGGGATTTCAAAGGTCTTTCAAGGCTGGTTTCTAGCCTTCTTTATGGAGGAAAAATGTGGCTAAGATGCTGAACAAAAACTGAAAGAAAACTGCTTCGTTTCGGACCTCCAAAGCTGCGATTTTGCCCAGGGATTTTTCTGACTTTGCACAGCCTTTGTGCAGTCTGAAAATGGCCAGAAAAATTCAGGTTTTAAGCTGATCAAAAGGCCATTTTCTGGCAGAATTTGGGAGGGAATAATGGCTAAGAATTTCGACACTTTGAAGGCACAAGAAGCTGGAAAAATTTTAGTTCTATGTATGAAGGAAAATGAACCTAGCTAGAGTGAAGTTTTAGAAAGTTTACTAGGGAAATTAATTCACTTGAAATCCTTCCCCCACTTCTATGATTTTAGTCCATAAGATATCTTTTACTAAGACATGTTGAACCTTCAAAACCACAGAACATTGCTGGAATTTTTCTAGAATAAAATTGGCTTAAACAAATTGAACATCCTAATGGATTGAGAAATAGGAAAAATTAAGGATCAAGAGGAAATGAATTCCCCTTAGGAATTTTGTGTAGGGCAAAAAAGTAGGATTATGATACTACTATCATGTCTTTCTTAGAACAACATCTCTACCCTACTCCAAAGCACATAAGGCCGAAAATAACACTTCCTAAGCAAAAATAAAATTTAATCAAGCTAAAACTCCTATGATGGAATTTGAACCCAAGGCCTCAAGAATTAATTCCATAGCTCTAACCACTAAACCACAACAACTCTTATTTTTATTTTCTTTCTAAAATATTTTCCTATTCAACCCTCAAGCTATCACCCTTTTTCCACCTCAAGCAAAAATTATCATTTTGCCCTTCTTACTCAATAATCATAATCAAGCCATCTAGACTATAAAACACAAATTCAATGCGCATAAAATCATATAACAATATATTGAAACATGCAATAAAGCATGATATGCATTCTAACCCCCTTACTCTAAGCTTGGTTTCGACTGGGGTTTCACAGTCTAGGTGGAGATTCATAATCTCTCTCCCCTAGATCATCACTATCAGTAGTTAAGTTAATCATGGGGCTAGGTCAGTTTGGGATATATCTCATATCAATATCCTCATCCTCACTATCAGTGACCAAATCTATTATAGGTATAAGGGGAGGCTTAATTATTTTAACCTCATCATCACTGCTTTATTCCAAAGGTATGACTAGTTGAGGTGCGGGTTTTGGTGCAGGTTGTGGCACTGGTAAATCTTCCGGGTAGATAGGGATTGGTGGATGCCATTGCTGCCCCTTCCTTGTAGTTCTATATATTCTAACCATCCTACAACATAAACAACCCAGATTAGTCAAAATATTTTTATTTTAATGAAACAAAGAAAATACTATTAATAATTGCCTAAACCTAGTCTCTGATATCACTTGTAACACCCCACTACCTATGTACCCTATTAGTACTGGGGATGTTGTCCCCATACAAAAGACAAGAGGTTTTTATAACTAGGACTTACAAAAGAAATGAAAGAAATGATTCAAATTTAAACTTATTACCACTCAAATAATATATGAATAATTTTCAAAATAAATAAATGTCTGCTATAGTCTCTAAAAATGAAATACATAAAAAGAGAAATAAGTCTTCATAACAAAGGTAATCTCTAATCAATAACCTTCGCAGTAAGATCGACCTGAAAGCATGGTATAAAAAGGTGATGAGACATCTTTCTCAGTAAGCCCATGTGTGTTTCGGCTGTTTCAGGTAAAATAGTTCATGTATGCAAGTTGAGAAATCTTCATAAAAGTAAAGTGCTAGTAAGTCTTAAATAAATTTCACAACTGAGTAGTGGTGTTTTCCTTTCAAAAGCTATACATGTATACAATAAAAGCAACCACTCAAAAAAAGTAGCCATGGCACCACACTTTATGCACCATGACCAAAGAACGTTCAGGATGCCACACTTTATGCATACTGACACACGGTAGGTATACGGCCTATTAGGTGAGATACTCTTCTATCTCTACACCCAAACTTACCGGTTGTTCATTCTAAAAATATACAGTCCACTTGATTATTCTTGCTTGCTCGAGCCAGTATAATCTATAGGATCTGGCATCCTATCCGGAAAGGACTCACCCCTCAGAATGATATGACCTTGGGATTAATTTTCTATTTAATTTCGTGGCTAAAATTAGGGCAAAATACAAGACCCAACTATAAACTTAAAACAACGAGTTTAGTGAAGAAATAAGACATCCAATTCAAATACTAGGACCCTAAACCAAAATAGAGAACTTAGAAAACTAGAAATGAGAATCAAGCCATTCAAATCACAGCCAAAGACCATTGATTCAAAAAGAAACTAAGAACACTTTGAAGAAAAAGATTTAGGCAACTAACTTTACCTCCAACAAGAACCTTAGATTATCTATAACTTAAGACCCAAATAAGTAAGCTAATTGATCTATCCTAAAAAAGTTCATAGACTCAATACATAGAGAAGGACTAAGCCCTAAGAATGGTTTTGATGTTCATAGGATTTACCCAAGAGGAATTACCTCTCAAAAGCTCTGAAATGAGACTCTTTGATTTCTATCAATATTCAAAATTGTTGCATTGATTGTTACAATGTCATATATATATATATATATATATATATATATACATATATATATATATATAGGCAACTAAACCTAACTAAGATGAAATGAAATCTCAGCCATTCAAACCTTTAAACGGTCCGAAATATCCCTATCATATAATAAAAGTCATGCGAATTAAATTTGAAATAAAAATAAAACAAAACAAGAAAAATAAACAAAACTGGGCATAGCACGAATGTACCTGGCACCGGGTATAGTAGTGGACCTGGCACTAGGTGTGTTTTTGAATGGAACAACTCCTTCAGAATGGACCAAGCACCTGGTGTACTAATGTACCCGATGTCAGGTCTGTCCGGATTCAATACAGCTGGCTTTTTTCTTGTCGTCATCCTTTCTCTTGTGCTACTTTGTTCGTCCACATAAATTGTTGTTCAAGCCTTAATCTTTTTGGCCCCTTCTTTGATCTTACAACTTTCTTAATTCTTGATTTGTCTTCTTGAAGGTCTTCTAATCTTCTTTTTGGCACCGACTTCTTAGCAATCTTCATAACCAAGGGCTTGGTGGCTTGTGTTGCTTGGATCCTCTATTGAAAACCTTCATTATTTAGCCTTTTTCTTGGTACTATAGAATTTTATTTGAATCTCCATCCCCTTTTTTTAGCTTTGGCATGATGCTTAGGTGGATTCCTATTATTTCCTCCTTCTTGAAGATGATTCGTCCTCAAATTAATACCTGTGTAAGATCTCAAACAGAATTCTTTTTGTGAAAATAAAAATACAAGTTTATGCTCTTCCACATAAAACTCATTTTTTCCCCTCATCTTCACTTTTCTTCTTTGTAGCCTCTCTCTCATTGTTTTCACTCTTCATGCACAAGAAGTTCTCATTTGTTTTGTCTCCATCACCTTTCTTTTTTGTGCTCTCTCTAAGCTTTTCTTCTTCCCTCTCTTGTTTCTGCTTTCTTTTCAGCTCTATTCTTTTGTTATCTTCTTTCTTCATGATGTTTTGATCTATAAGCACCTCACTAGGGGTTAATGGAAGTAGTATGATCTTCTTTCCATCCTTCTAAAATGTATATTTATTCTCTCTCCCCTTATGTGTCACATCTCTATCAAACATATATGGCCTTCCTAATAAAATATACCCCACTTGCATTGGGAACACATCACATAGCACCACATCTTTATAGGCCCCCATAGCAAACTCAACCTTAACTTGTTTATTTACTTTAAGTTAACCAAAATCACTTAACCAATAGAGTTTCTATGGTTTAGGATGTCTCATGGTTTCTAATCCCAAGTCCTCCACTAAGGTCGTACTTATCACATTAGTGCAACTTCTTCTATCAATGATCGTACTACAAGGCTTTTGTTCAACTAGACACCTTGTGTAAATGATATTGCACCTTTTGGAATTCTCCTAATTCTCAACATCATTCACACCCTCAATCTTTCTAGCAACACCAATCAATGGCAAAACCTTCCTAACCTCTAGCCTTTCCTTGTTACCCTCTTTTTCCCTAGGCTTTTGGGTTGTTCATGATGATTGTTTTGGTGGCTTATTTTTCTAGTTTGGTGAATGTTGAAAAATGGGATTGGTAAATGTGGACTTCTTTAGATAGGTCCCTTTTCTTGCACCCCTCAATTTATTTTCTAACCCCAAACTTTTCATACCTCTTCTATTTATTGTAATTTTTTGGTAACCTCCCATAAAATGTTCTTCACATCCCTTCATTGGTTGCTCATATAATGGGGGTGGAGGTTTGCACTTATTTCTCACTCTAAGGCTATCTCCTTTTTTTTTGCATTCATTGAGGTTTGGCTTTAGTTAGATTTCATCCCCTCAATGTCCCTTCTCATGACTTCCATTTTTCCTTGGAAAATTTTAAAGACAGCTTGAATATCAAATGAAGTTCCTTAGGACATGGTATTAAGAATTTTCAAGGGTTCTCACTTAGAAAATTTGGATAAAAGTAAAAAGTAATTCCTCACAATCACTCCCTTACGTGTATCCACTCAAGAATTAACACTCAACTCTCATGTTTAACTCTCTTTTGGCTTTTGACAAGAATAAACTCACACTCTTACCTTTTTCAAGTACTCAATTTCCTCAATGAATTCTTTCCACAAAATCTTCCCAATTGGTTAGAAGCTAGTCCAAACTTGACAAGTTTACTAACCCTCTAAAGATAACCAACTAGACTTAAATGGAAGTTTGTTCATCAACAACAATGAGCTTCAAAGAGTTTATATAAAGATTCAATGAATTCAAGAGAGATTAACAACTTCAATGACTAAGGAATGGGTGAATGGACAAGACCTAACAAGAATTGGAATAAAGCACTAGAAGTTTAAGAAACATATCACTCAAGAACAAGAGTAAGAATTCAACAACTAAGATGGTCTCAAATGGACAAGCAATATCCCCAAAATACTTGAAATGGTAGATAAACAACTATAGAAAGTGTTTAAAAAAGTTTTAGCCACAATTTGAAGTGAAAAGTTCACTCAAGCAAAATATCAAACATTTGAGGTACAACCTCGTAACTCAAGGGTTTTCAAAAATTTCACACTTGTAACAACCAAAAAACTCAAGAATCACAAGAAAAATTAATCCCCAATGATTATACTAATAGCAAGGAATAATTTCTCAACAAGTAGAAGTAAAAAAACATAAGTTTTATAGTTCACAAATTTAGCATGAAAATGAGTTACGGGATTCTTTTTGAACTCAACAATTTTTTGCAGTAAATAAACCTAAAAAAACACAAGATTTATGCAATTTAAAGCTTCAAATAGCTACTCAAACAACAACCCAACATACAAGATCAAGTTCTCAACAAAAAAATCAAGAAAAATCAAAGCTTTGAAGACCATTTTGAAGCACCTTCCTCTCTCTAATACCAAACTATTTGATATGACATTGGGATTGATTTTCTAATCAATTTAGTGGGAAAAATTAAGGCAAATTACAAGATCCAACTATGAACTCAAAATAGTGAGTTTAGCGAAGAAATAAGACACCCAATTCAAATATTAGGACCCTAAACCAAAATAGAGAACTTAGAACAATAAAAATGAGAATCAAGTCATCCAAATCACAACCAAAGACCCATGATTAGAAAAGAAGCCAAGAACACTTTGAAGAAGATGATTTAGGTAACCAACTTTACCTCCAACAAGAACTTTAGATTATCTATTACCTCATATCCAAATTACCAAGCTAATTGATCTATCCAAAAAGAGTTTATAAACTCAATACATAGAGAAAAACTAGACCGTAAAAATGGTCTTGATGTTCATGGGATTTACCCAAGAGGAATCACCTCTCAAAAGCTCTCAAATGAGACTCTTAGATTTCTATCAATATTCAAAGTTATTATATTGAATGTTATAATGCTATATATATATATATATATATATATATATATATATATATATATATAACTAAACCTAACTAAGAGGAGATGAAATCTCAGCCATTCAAACATTTAAAAGGTCCAAAATATTCCTATTACATAATAAAAGTTGTGAAAATTAAATTAGAAATAAAAATAAAATAAAACAAGAAAAATCAGCAAAATTGGGCATGGCCTGAATATACCTGGTACCAGGTGTACTAGTGGACCTGGCGCTAGGAGTGTTTTCGAATGGAACAACTCCTCTAGAGTGGATCTAGCGCCTGGTATGTTCTAGAACAAACAATTCCTCTAGAGTGGACCTGGCGTCGGTGTACTAGTGTACCTAGTGCTAGGTGGGTCCTGGTTCAACACAACTGGCTTTTTTTCTTGCCGTCAGCCTTTCTCCTATGCTACTTTGATCCTTCACACAAATTGTTGTTCAAGCTTTGATCTTTTTGGCCCTTCTTTGATCCTCTATTGCTTGACAACTTTCTTGATTCTTAATTTGTCTTCTCGAAGGTCTTCCAATCTTTTTTTAGCACCCACTTCTTGAAAATCTTCATAACCATGGGCTTGGTGGCTTGTGCTGCTTAGATCCTCTATTGAAACCCTTCATGATTTGGCCTTTTTCTGGGTACTATAGAATTTGGTTTAAATCTCCATCCCCTTTCTTTATTTTTGGCATGATGCTTGGGTGGGATCCTATCATCTGAATGTACCTGGTGCCAGGTGTACTAGTGGACCTAGCACCAGGTGTGTTTTGGAACAGAACAGCTCCTCCAGAGTGGACCTGGCACCAGGTGTACTACTGTACCCGGCGCCAAGTGTGTCTTGGTTTAATAAAACTTGCTTTTTTTCTTGCCGTCAGTATTTTATTGTGCTACTTTGATCCTCCACACAAATTATTGTTCAAGCCTAGATCTTTTTAGCCCTTCTTTGATCCTTCATCGCTTTACAACTTTCTTGATTCTTGATTTATCTTCTCGAAGGTCTTCCAATCTTCTTTTTGGCACCCACTTCGTGACAATCTTTATAACCATGGGCTTGGTGGCTTATGCTGCTTGGATCCTCTATTGAAAACCATCATGATTTGGCATTTTTCTTAGTACTATAGAATTTGGTTTGAATTTCCATCCCCCTTCTTTAGTTTTGGAGTGGTGCTTGGGTGGAATCCTATCACAGAGGTGGTCGCCAACTGAGAGATTCACCTTAACCCTTCAAAGACTAGTTCTAGTAGCCTACCCTTATTGAGTACTAAACATTATATTTGTCCCTTTTAGGAAAAGAAGGACCATCTAGTGTGCTTTCTTTGAAATAGTAATTATGCTTTACAGAATTCTTGTCAAAGTTGGTTTTTAGAAAAAGTTTAGTATTTTGTATAAAATTGCTTGTTCAACTTGAAATTGTTTGATTGAATGGAAAGGAAAAGAAAAATTAGTCCATAATTGCATCCATAGTACATTTTCACATATACATCATGTTTGCATTGCCAAGGTGACTTTGATCTTCAAACAGCTTTATGTAAGGATTTGCTTGATCTCTTACTTTTCCTGGGTATAATAGCCTTCCAATATAGTTCAAGGTAACCTAACCCCGCTTAGGGTAAATATAGGGCGTAAGTCCCAATATCCAACAACATTTGCTTAAATAAATAACTCTTAGCCTAACATGCTTCGGCTCAACTAGTTACAACAACATATACTTATGTCAACAATGCCTCAAGCTTTGACATTAATTGATAAAGTACTTTATAGATTAAGATTAATTTGATAAGTTAAAATAATAGGTACTATAATAAATAAATAATAAATAATAATATTAAATGTTTATTAACAAATAATAAATACTAAGTAATTTAATAATAAATAAATTATAATAATATATAGTAAATAATATTAATAATAAATGAATTATTTTGATAATAATTACCAATAATATTTATTATCATAAATAATTTAAATTTAAATTGTATTGATATTATATTAATTAATTCCTATTATTAATAATTTTTATTAACATTTTATAAAAATAATATTTATTATTTATCTAATAGAATAATAATATTTTAAGTAATTATTAATTCCCAAAAATATTTAGCGCCTACCAAAATTAGTAAATTAAATTAAACAATGATAATAATAATAATAATAATAATAATAATAATAATAATAATAATAATAATAATAATAATAATAATAATAATAATAATAATAATGTAGTTCTAACAATAATTTTTAATGACTATAGTGAATTACTAGTACAAAAATTTATACATATTCATACACATATATTTAATAAATAACACGTTGATTTGTCCAAAAATAAACTTGCAAGAATAACTATCACAACAAGGGTGATACTAACTAATAATAATATTATCCAGGAATTTATTGACAAAAATAACACCATGTGAGTATAATCAAACAATGGTAGTATAATATCCATCATTCATCAAAACACCCATACTAGAGACATAAAGCCTTCAATCATAATGAATATATAATGATCTCTAAGTATAATCCAACAATAGCTCCTAAGCTTCAATATTCATGTCTTAATGTCATTTACTTCACCCACATACATATCTCCAACCCAACACTATTTGATCAACCCATTAAATCCATCATCTAAAAACTTTGAGTTTAAAAATTTTAGGAGAGGGTCATAAAAGAAATACTTATTTTGATGATCGTTAGTTGAAGATATTGCCTTGTCTAATGAAGATCGTTGGGCGCTTGAGGAGTCCTTCATTGATTGAAGTTGTTCAAGAATGGCCATCAATTCAATAGTTTAGAAGAGAGAGAGAGAGAGAGAGAGAGAGAGAGAGAAATAGAGGTTAGGAGGATAATGAATTGGTGATGAAGAGATGAAGAAGGTCCAAGGTGTTTAAATTTACCTTCTTGATGTTCTTCTTGTTCTTGACTAAAAAGTTTATTTGATCCACATGGAAGATCAACTTTGGTGTTTTCGGAGTTATAAAGTGGCCTATGAGTGAGTATAGACCAAATCCTAGTTGGTTTGAGGGTTCTTGGAGTCATTTGGGATGAATAAGGGTGATTGGGGGTTGAAGAAGCTTAATGTGTGTTCTTGGTGTTTTTGGTGTTTTTAAGAGGCAATTGAGAGAGAGTGTTTCATATGTGTCTTTTGAATAATGGCCTAGATAGGGGGAAGGATTTCAGTTATCCAATAAAGAGTGAGAGAGTTTCTGTAACACCCTACTACCTAGCCCATTAGGGCTGGGGATGTCGCCCCCGTCTACAGGACAAGGGGTTTTTATAACTAGGTCACACAAAATAAAATAAAAGAAATACTTCAAAATTAAACTTATTACAACCCAACAATACATGAACAAATTCAAAAATAATTGCCTGCTACTGTCTCTCAAAAGCAATACATAAAAAAAAAATAGAAAGTCTTCAAAATCATGGGCAACACTCTATCTAATGACCTTCACAACAGGATCAACCTGAAAACATGATATAAAAGGTAGGGAGATAAAATCTCAGTAAGCCCATGTGTGCTTTGAGTGTTTCAGGTAAAACATTTCATGTATGCAAGTTATGACAGTTTCATAAGAGAAAATGTTGGTAAGCATTAAATAAATATCTTAAAAGAAGAGTGGCGTCATGCTTTCCAAAATATATATGTGCATAATAAACACTGTAACACCCTACTACCTAGGCCCAACAGGGTTGGGGATGTCGCCCCGTCCAAAGGACAAGGGGTCTTTATAACTAGGTCACACAAATAAAAATAAAACAATACTTTTAAGATTAAACTTATTACAACCCAAAAAATTCAAGAATAAATCCAAAATAAATTGTTCACTATCATCTCTCAAAGTAACATATAAAATAAATAACATAGAGTTTTCAAGCAGGCAACATTCTAGCTATTCATCCCCACAGCAGAATCGACCTGAAACATGGCATAAAAGGTGATGAGATAAAAATCTCAGTAAGCCCGTGTGTGCTTTGAGTGTTTTAGGTAAAATAGTTCATGTATACAAGTTGTAAAAATTTCATAAGAGAAAGTGTTGGCAAGCATTAGGCAATGCTAAAAATAAAGAGTGGCGTTTTGCTTTTCGAACCATATATGTGCACAATAAAAACAACCACTTAAATGGGCAGCCATGGGTTACCGCACGCTGGGCCCTATGACCATATAACGGTCAGAATGCCACGCTTTGTGCAGACTAACAAAAGGTAGGTATATGGCCTACCGGGTAAGATACTCCTCCTTCTCTACACCCAAATATACTGGTTGTCCACTCCAAAAACACACAGTCCACAAACTTGCTAGCTCGGACTGGCATGACTAAGTAGTACTATCGTTTCTCTAAGTTGAGTTCATCTTCTGGAGGTGGTCTCCTGCCAGAAGACCTACTCTTGCTCTTCAAAACTAGTACTACTAGCCAACCCTTATTGAGTACTCAATGTTGTTTGTCCCACTTAGGAGAAAACTGATAAAATATTACTTTATTTGGAAATAGAAATTAAGGGTTTCTAAAATTCATGTCAAAGTTGGTTTTAGAAAGAGTTTAGTGATTGAGTAAAACTGCTTGTTGATTTTCAAATGATTTGTTTGACTGAAACAAGAAAGGAAATAGTCCTTAATTGCCTTTACAAAATAAGTGTCCATACACTTCACGTTTGACTTGCCATAGTAACCTTTTGACATCAAATAAGTTTTATACAGGAGCTTACCTGATCATTTGCTTGCAAAGTCACAAGTCTTCCAAAGCTAACCTAACCCCACCTGGGGTAAACACAAGGCATATGATTATACTCAAGCTATATTTGCTTCCATAAATAATCCTAGTTCAACTTATTACAATCATGACCCAAATATCCTAAGCTTTAATGCTAGATGATAAGGTTTTTATAAAATAAGTCTAGCTTGATAAATGAAAATAACTAGGGGTTGTAAAATCAATTACTAATAAGTTATGGGTTCAAATACAAATCTCTAGTGTTGTTATTAATAAATAAATTACGGTTTAATTGATGAAGAATCCTATGTCCTAGATGATATTATTAAAATAAATAAATAATTATTAATCTCTTAGTTAATAATTAATAGTTAGAAAATAATAATAAAAATTTATTAAATTTTGATCAATAGATAATAAATAAATTTCAATAGTGTTTATGAATATATAGCCTACAAGAGTAATATTTTACCTATATTTATTATTTACAAAAAAGGTATGATTTATTACTATTATTACATATAAATATTTATATATTTTTCTTTAATAAAAGATATCATTTATTTGTCTAAAATATTACTACTCCATTTAATATTCCAAATCCAACTTTCTAGGGCTTTCAAAATCATTGAAGGAAATCATAATATTAATTTTAATTAACGTAATAAATTTAGTTAATTAAAATAGCTTAGGATCAACAAGGTCATGATCATAATCTTCCTATTGCTAACAATAATCATGAACATAAAATCCAACATCAACCAACAAACTATTCTATTCATGAATAAAGGCTTAAATCCAAACCTACTATCACATGGCCAAGTCTCTACTAAGCATAATCATATTCATGGCTTCAATGAAAACAAGAGCATAATACCCTATTGACCAAAGATGACATAATATCTATCATGTTTAATCATCCATACTCATTCACGACATGAAGAGCATGCATTGATCTACAAGAAATATCATAAAACTTAACCATGGTAAAACATCCTCATGCTCCACTCTCAACTCCATCATACAACTACATACTCAATCCCTAATCATATTCTATCCTTTTCTAACAACATCTAAAAGACATGATTTTAGAATTAAAGAGAAATTTAAAGAAAAATACTTCATTGATGACTATCTCAATGAAGATTCCAGGAGATCCACACGTTTGGAAGGCTTAAATCGTCCAAGAAAGAAGAAGAAAAACGGCCATGGTTGTAGTAACCATTTCGGTCGAGAGAGAGAGAGGGGGGGGGGGGGGAAGAGAGAGAGAGAGAGGGAGTATGAGTATATTATGTTAAAGATTGAAGGGAAAGAAGATGAACAAAATCGTTCCTGGTTACCTTGATAGAGTTCTTGAGATTTCAAGAAAAATTCTGGTTTTTGATCCGATAGCAGATTTTTGTTTTCAATATTTGATGTTATAAAATTCAGAAATAGACTCTAGGGAGTGAGTAGGCGTGATTTGGAGTTAATGGAAGGGTTTGGAGGTGTTTAGAGTGGTCTTAGACTTGAAGAAAGGTAGTGTGTGTTCTTGGAGAAATGGAGAGAATTGGAGAGAAAGCTGGACGAAAGGCTGGAAGTGTTGGCCAAATGATTAAGGAATTCTTGTGATTTGATTTTCAGATTAGGGAAGAGGGGGAAAGTTGGTTGTTTGAAATTCAAATGGAATAATTCATAGAGTATTTCAAGGTAAAAGATATGGTAATGTTGTTTAATTGATGGAGGTTCTTGGAAGCTACAATAGCGGACTGGTTTTGCTATGATTTTGCTAAAATGTACGAGGGTTGAAGGAGCTATAGGTTTGCCGAAATTTTGAGTGCAATGGTGGGAGGATTTCTGGTTGATTGAAGCTTAATCCAAGGGAGTTTTCATAGAGCAAATGCTGGAATTTTTGAACTTTAATTGGAAGCTTGAATGGAGTAATTGAAGGAAGAATTCAAGGAGTGGCTATGGAGTCCAATCATGTAGGTCAGTGGGGGAGGGTGATGGAGTTCAGTTCATGGCTGATTAAGGTTAATTTCACAGAAATTTGAAGTGACTTTCGGATAAGGCTTGAAGAGGAAGGCTGGAATTTTCCTGGTTAGTCATTCGAATAGTTTGCTAGAATTTTTTTTTTCTAGTTTTTTCTGCAATGATCTTACCGATTTGCAGAGAGTTTGGAGTGGTATTGGAGGGTCCTTTAAGGCTGGGTTCCAACCTTCTTTATGGAGGAAAGGCAAAGGTAAATTACTGGTTTGAAGGCTGAAGAAACTGCTTTGATTGTTGGCTTGCCATGCTGCGAAATTGTCCAGAAATTTTTCCTGGTTTGCACAGCTTTGTGCAGTCCGGTTTTGGCAAAGAAATTCCAGTCCTCAAGTTGAATAAGTTGGTCATTTTTCTGGTAGCATTTGAATAAGCAAAATGGTTGAAGTTTTCGAAAGTTAGACTGTCCAAGAACCTGCAAAATTTTCAAATGGCTTTCATAAAGAAGATGAATACTTATGGAATGGAGTTTGAAGGTTCAACCATGGAGAATAATTCTCTTGGAAACCTTCCTTAACCCTTCCCTGTTTTCAGCCAAAACTCTATCCTCTAAGAGTCATTTTCGAAATTCCAAGGTCAATAAACCTTGCTAAATTTTCTAGAATTAAAATATGGATTTGGATAAACTAAATAAGCTTAATTGGTGAAGAATTTAAGATAAGCTAGGGAACAAAAGGGCATAAATCCCTTAAGAATTCTTGTAGGGCATAAGAATAGGATTAAGACATTCTCTTTATGTCTCCCCTAAGACAACACTCCTACTTCTACTTATGGCATGCAAGGGACGAAAATATTCTACCTTATATAAAATAAAATTTAATCATGATAAAACTTAATTGGTGGGATTTAAACTTAAGACCTTAGAGATTGATTCCAATGCTCTAACCACTTAACCATAACAACTCTTGTTCTTATTTTCTCTCCTAAATATTCTTTCTATTTAATCCTCAAGCTATCTCCCTATTTTGACCTCAAACAAAATTACTATTTTACCCTTCCTACTCAATAAGCTCAACTAAGATTTCTAGACTATAAATTATAATTCTAAAGCACATAAAATCATTCAAAACTATATTTATGCAAGCAAGAAAATATGATATGCATCCCAATCCCCTTACTCTAGGGTTTCCTTTAGGTGGGGTTTTACAAATACAACCACCCAAAGAGGTAGCCATGGCACCACGTGTTGGGCCCCATGACAATATAACGATCAGAATGTCACACGTTGAGCATACTGACACAAGGTAGGTGTACTGCCCATCGGGTGAGATACTCCTCCATCTCTACACCTAAACTTACCGATTGTCCACTCTAGAAATACATAGTCCACTTGACTAAATTTGTTAGCTCGGACTGGTATAACTTAGAGGACTAGCATCCTATCTTGGAAGGACTCACCCCTCAAAGGTGGCCACCTACTAAGAGACTTACCCTAACCCTTCAAAGACTAGTCTTAGAAGTCTACCCTTATTGAGTACTCAACATTGCTTGCCCTTCTTGGGAGAATAGTGATCATACAATGATTTCCTTGGAAATAGCAATTAAAGTTTCTAAAATTCTTGCCAAATTTGGGTTTTAGAAAGAGTTTAGGATTTTATGTAAAACTGCTTGTTTAATTTCAATTGGTTTGCTTGACTGAAATAAAAAAGAAAACTGTTCTTAAAAGCCTTTACAAAACAAATGTTCATACACATTGAGTATGGCTTGCCACATTAACTTTGGTCTTCAAATGACTCCATGCAAGAACTTACCTGATACTTTGCTCTTCTAGAACTCAAAAATCCTCCAAGGTCAACCTAACCCCGCCTGAGGTAAACACAAAGCATAAGATAACCTTCGGACCATATCTACCTTACATAAATAATTCCTAGTTCAACTAGTTACAACCACAACTTACGTTGACCAGAGTGACTTAGGCTTTACTACTAGATGACAAAGTATTTTATAAAATAAATCTAGCTTTATAAATAAAATAACTAGGGGTCCTAAAATAAATACCAATAAATTATAGTTTCAAATAATAAATTATGAGTAGTATTACTAATTAATAAACTAGTGTTAAATATTGATTAATACTAAGTCCTAAATAATATTGGTAAATGGTAATATTTAAATAGTGTTATTATAAATAAATAAATAACAAATTACACTTAATTTTTAATTAATGATTAGAAGATAATGAATGACTAATAAAATTAATAATAAATGAATTATATTTAATTTTTAATTATTAAATAATAAATAATATTTATGGATATAGATAGAAGTTTTAGTTATGGTCTACAAGGTCATCTGATTCTATAATATATATATATATATATTATAAAAGATTTTATTTATTATATGTATATATATATTATTTTTAATAAAACATATTATTTATTTGACTAATAAAATATTAATATTTTAATTAACATTCTAATGCAAAGCTTCCTAGCCAATTTCGAATTCCATAGAAAAAATATAGTAGTAATTTTAATTAAAGTAATAAAATTTGTTAATAAAAAAAAAACCTAGGATTAACAAGAAAATAATCTTTCACATGATTTCCCTTTTGCTAGAAAAGATTCATGAACACATTCCCAAACATCAACTAATAGGCTAATCCATGTATGAACATATACTTAAATTAACACATACTATCACATGGCTAATTCCCTAGTAGGCATAATCATCATTCATGGCTTCAATGAAAAATAAGAACATAAAAGCCTAACCACCTTTGGTGTCATAACATCTAACATGCTTCAAACATCCATAAATCTCACTAATCATGATGAACATACATTGATTCAAAAGAAAAATCAATAAAGCTTAATCATATATATCAACCCTCATGGCCTAACTCCAGCCCCTTCATCCACATACATATACTCAATCCCCCATTCATATTCAATCTTCCCATCAACATCCAAGAAACATGAATTCAAAAATTAAAAGGAGGATTTAAGAAGAAATACTTGATAGATGATCATTTGATAAATATTTCTTGATTAGTGAAGGTCCACGTGATTGAGAGTCTTGTGATGTCTGAAAAACAGCCATGGTTGGCCATCATCATTTCGGGCAAGAGGGGGAGAGAGAGAGAGAGAGAGAGAGAGAGAGAGAGAGAGAGAGAGAGAGAGAGAGAGAGAGAGAGAGAGAGAGAGAGAGAGAGAGATGGAGAGTATTAGAATGGAACATTAAAAATTGAATAGAAGAGGAAGAATAAGAAGGTTGTTCTTGTTTTACCTCTTGATGTTCTTGGGACCTTCAAGAAAAAAGCTGATTTTGATCCGTTGGAAAAATCTAGTTTGCATGATTTTATGTTATAAAGAACAGAAATGAAGTCTAGGGATTAAGTATTACTGATCTAGAGTATTTGAGAGTGATAAGAGATGCTTAGGATAGGTTTAGGCTTGAAGAGATTAAGTGTGTGTTCTTGGTGTTCTTGGTGTTTTGAGAGAGTTTGAGAGAAAAATGGCTCACAAATTCCTGGGATTATTGCTGGCCGAATGGTCTTTTGCAATTAGGAGTTTCAGCCTTAGCAAGAAGAAGAGAGAGTGTTCAGTTTTTTTGAAATTCAAATGGAGGAAAATGAGGAGTTATTTGAGGTAGAAGATTACTCACTGGTGGTTGATCATGGGAGGTTTCTTTGCTCTTGAATGGTGTAGGATGAACACGCTAGGTTTAATGCCAAGAATGGAGACTGTTCAGGTTTTAATGTTGGCCAAAAATGGTCTAATGATAGCGGAGAAATTTCTGGTTAATCACTTGCTACAAGAGTGTTTGAATGGAGCAAAAATTCTGGAATTATTTTGAAGTTCAAATGAGTTTTGGATAGAGTGATCTTAGGTGCTTTTTGAGGTGTGATCATGGAGTCCAAACACTCAAGGTTACTAGGGAGCTCAATGGTGTTCAGTCCATGGTTGAACAAGGTGCAATTTTCAGAGGTTTGATGGGTGATCTTCAGCCTTGATCTTGAGAAACCAAGCTGGAAATTTTTCTGGTTTCAACTGTTCAATAGCTTCGAATGATGATGGTTTTTTTATGCAGAATTTCTGCATTCTTTGGCCCAATTTGCAGCTGGTTTTTTAGGGTGTTTGGAGGGTCTTCTAACGGTATTTTTCCAGCCTTATTTTGGAGAAAACAAAGGAAGTTCCAGCTAATTTGATGACCAGAAGATGACTTCAATTCCAGCTCTAAAAGCAGCGAATTGCTGCAGGGAATTTCTTGTTTTGCAAAGTTTGTGCTGTCCGAAAATGCTCAGAATTTTCAGCCTTTAATCTCACATGAATTGACCGTTTTTCTGGCAGAAAATGGGGTAAGAATGTTGGCTGAAATTTTCGAAACCCATTCTACAAAAATTCTGGAAAATTTCATGATTTTCCTTTACCAAAATCTTGAACAAAATGAATGTAAGATTGAAGGTATAACTATAGTGATTTATTTCTCTTGGGTACCCATCCTAATTTTTCTCCCTATTTTCAACAATCCTCTATCCTCAAGAGCTGATTTTTGAATTCCATTGCTAGGGGATTATCACAAAATTTTTGGGATTAAAAATGGATTAGTGAATTAAGGATAGTTTAAGTTTCAAAAAGGTTAGGACAAGGCTAAAAAGATTAAAGGAAACAAGAATTACCCAAATATTCTTCTTATCTAAACCTCAAGCCATCTTCTTATTTTGACCTCAAGCAAAATTACCTTTTTACCCTTCCTACCCAACAAGCATAAATAAGCCAATTAACCTATAAACCACAATTCTAAAGCATATAAAATCATTCAAAAACAACATTTTTTTTTAAATGCAAAATGACATGATATGCATCCCAACCCCCTTACTCTAAGGTTATCTTTTGGTGGAGTTTCACATCCTCCCGTCCTTAGAAGAATTTCGTCCCAAAATTCAAGCATACCTTTATCTCAAATCGAGATACTTCCATTTTACCCACTCTTCTATTTCCCATGTAGCATCTTGCGTGCCTTGATGCTCCCACTGTACCTTTACCATAGGAATCTTCTTGTTCTGGAGAATCTTGATGCTTCGGTCCAACATTTTCACGGGTTTCCCTACATAGCTCAAGTCCGGTTGCAATACTAATGGCTTATCATTCAAAACATGTCCGAGGTCGGCATTGTACTTCTTCAACTAAGATACATGAAACACATCGTGTATTCCCGTTAATCCATCTGGCAAATCCAATCGATACGCCACCAGTCTAATTCTTTCCTTTATCGAGAAAGGTCCCAAATACCTTGGATTCCGCTTTCTACCTTTCGGATGCTTCAGAACTCCTCTATTTGGTGTCAATCTTAGGAACATACTATCTCCTACCTGAAATTCTAACTCTCTTAACCTATTGTTCGCATAACTCTTTTGTCGGCTCTAAGCTGCTTTCAACCATTCTCTGATTAGCTTGACTTTATCCAACATTTCCTGAACGCAAACTTCTCCTGACTTGCTTATGTGGTCGTCCTCTGACCAACTCCAGTATAGAGGTACCTGACACTTACGTCCATATAATGCTTCATATGGAGCTATTCCAATCAAAGATTGATAGCTGTTATTATACGCCAATTCTACATACAGTACACATTTGATCCACTTATCCCCGAAATCCAATACACAAGCTCTCAGCATGTCCACTAATATCTGAATAACCCTTTTTGACTGACCATCAGTTTGCGGATACGTCGTTATACTGAACTTTAGACTAGAACCCATTGATTCTTGAAACTTTCCCTAAAATCAGGATGTAAATCTCGAGTCTCGGTTAGACACAATACTCGAAAGCACTCCATGCAGTTTGACTATTTCTCGCACGTAGGTCTGAGCTAACTTCTCCAATAAATCCCATACATTTACCGGTATAAAATGCGCTGACTTGGTCAATTGATCTACTATTACCCATATGGCGTCCTTTTGGGTCCTTGCCTATGGGAGTCCGGTAATAAAGTCCATGGTCACCTCTTCCCATTTCCATTTAGGTACTGGTAATAGTTGTAACAATCTTACCGACTTTTTGTGCTCCATTTTAACTTTCTGATAGGTCAAACATATTGAGACATACTTAACCACGTTCCTCTTCATTCTAGGCCTCCAATAAGCCTATTTTAGATCTTGATACATTTTTACCTCTCTCGGATGAATTACATACTTACTTTTATGCGCTTCCTCCAAAATCCTATCCTTCAACTAGTGCTCATCGGGTACACACAGGCGATCTAAAAAATACAAAACTCCCACTTCGTCTTGCCGAAAATCACTACCTTGTTGTTTAAGTTCTTTGTCCTTGAAAAGTTGAAATTCTGCATTACTTTGCTGAGCCTTGATGATTTGCTATCTTAGGTTTGGTATTAATCTCATATTGCTAACAATAATCCTCTTTTCTTACACTTTTGCTCTTCTATCCAACACGTCCTGAACCACTTGAATCTCTTGCACTCTCAGCCTGGCCATTTTAACTTTTCGGCTTAGGGCATCAGCAACAATGTTAGCCTTCTCGGGGTGGTAGTTGATAGGGCAATGATACTCTTTCAAAAATTCCATCCATTTCCGCTACCTCAAATTCAAATCCTTCTGAGTGAAGATGTACTTCAAGCTCTTGTGATCTATGAACACTTCATATTCAGCTCCATACAAGTAGTGCTGCCATTTCTTTAAAGCAAATACAATGGCAGCCAACTCTGAATCATGACGTGGGATAATTGACTTCATAAGGCTTCAACTTCCGAGAAGCATAGGCGATTACCTTCCTATCCAGCATCAAAACTGCCCCCAAACCTTCCTTCGAAGCATCAGTATACAGTGTATAAAGCTTATCTTCCTCTAGCAAACTCAACACAGATACTGTCATTAACCTTCACTTCAGCTCTTGAAAACTCATTTCATATTTCTCATTCCTTACAAAGGGTACATCATTTCTCAACAATCGGGTTATCGACGACACTAGCTTTGAAAATCCTTTGATAAACCTCCTATAATAGCCGACTAATCCCAAGAAGCTTCGAATCTCCGTGATGTTCTCTGGTTGCTTCCAGTCCAAAATTGCTTCAACTTTTGCTGGGTCCACCTTCATTCCATCCTTGGTTACCACGTGGCCAAGAAATGCCATACTATCCAGCCAAAACTCGCACTTGCTAAATTTGGCGTAAAGCTTGTGCTCTCTTAGCTTTTCCAATACCAGCTTCAAATGTTCTGCATGATCCTCCGGGCTCTTGGAGTATATAAGTATGTTGTCGATGAAGACCACCACAAACTTGTCCAAGTAGGGTTGGAAATCCTGATGCATCAAATCCATAAATACTGCTAGTACATTGGTTAGCCCAAAAGACATCACCATAAACTCATAGTGACCATATCTTATGTTGAAGGTTGTCTTGGGAATATCCTCCGCTTTTATTCTCACTTGATAGTATCCTTGCCTCAAATCCAGTTTGGAGTAGCAACTGGACCCTTGCAACTGATCAAACAACTCGTCAATTAACGGTAGATGATACTTATTCTTGATGGTCAGGTTGTTCAAGCCTCGGTAGTCGATACATAGCCTCAAGGTCCCGTCCTTCTTCTTCACGAATAACACTGGTGCTCCCCAAGGTGACGTGCTAGGTCTGATGTAACCTTGCCTCACCAACTTTTCTAGCTACTCCTTCAATTCTTTCAGCTCCACCGATGCCATCCGATATAGAGTCCGGGATACCAGTTCTGCTCTTGGAACTAGATCAACGATGAACTCAACTTCTCGGTTAGCAGGTAAAGAAGTGAGTTCCACAGGGAACACATCGGGAAAATCCCTTACCACATAAATATCTTCGAGGGTGCACTGATCCTTTGGCTTATTTATCACATAGGCCAAATATCCTTAACATCCTTGCTTCAACAATTTCCGGGCTTTCGCTCCAGCTATCAAAAACTTCAATTCTTTTACTCTCTTGTCGTTGAACTCCAGCACATCGCATCCCAGCCTAATGAACTGAACTGACTTATTCTTACAGTCTACTTTAGCCCTATGCTTAGCCAGCCAATCCATACCCAAAATCAAGTCATAGTCATCAATAGCTAAGACTATCAAATCTCTCTCCAAGCTTTCTCTCCCCACTTCAATCTTACAATTCTACACATATCGATCTACTTGCACCATTTTCCCCAAAGGCATACTCACCAACAAGGTAAAAGGTAGTTCTACTCCATCCCAACCCAAACGATATGCATAATTCTTGTTTAAATAGGAATGGGTAGATCCAATGTCTATCAATGCATTAACGGAACGACCTTGGATAGTAAACGTATCTTCTACCACCGTTGCATCTACTCCAACCTCTTCTCGGTTAAGAGCAAAAACTTTTGTTTTCACCTGTAGCTTATGAGTTCCACTTCCGGAGGCTCCTGCAGTATTGGCTCGATTGGCTCCCGCGGTCTGAGCCGGGTTTCCTTACTCGATTTGGAGAAGTTTAGGGCAGGCATTTCACAGATGATTCGGGTCTCCGCAGTGGTAGCATTTTCGCCCAACTCCTCAGGACTAATAATTTTTCTCCATATGGCCCCGTTTCCCGCAGTGTCGGCATAACAAAAGATTCTGTGCAGGTCTAACTGGTGCCGTTCATTCTTGCTTTCCCTGGTTCTGCCCTTGTTGGATGGTAGACTGCTTATTAGGTTGTTGCCTTTGGAAAGGTTTCGGTGGTTGTCTTGGCGACAAGAAAGGTCTTGGTACCATCCTGCTACAATCCTCGTTCTCAGTCCGGGTCGCTGCGTCCATGGCCCCTGAATAGGTTGTTGGTGGAGAAGGTGCTAACACCCTTCTTAACTTCTGCCTTAATCCCTTGACAAACTGCTACATTCTATTCTACTCGGTATCCACTTGCCTTTTGCAGTACTTCGACAACTGAGTAAAATGTGTCGCATACTGTGCCACCGTTATGCCTCCTTGTTTCAAATTCTGGAATTCATCTTCCCTTTTCTCCACTATCCACTGAGGGATATATTCGGCTTTGAATGCTTCCACAAAGTTGGCCCAAATCTAGTCCTGATTGATCATCTCTCAGTCATCTTGGACTCGTCACCATGCCCGAGCTGAGCCCCTCAATCAAAATAAAGCAAATTTCACCATTCGCTTTTCAGTGTACTGAAGCGTAGCAAAGATGTCCTCCATCTGTTCCGCCTACTAGTCCTGCTCAACTTCTCCCAAGAATATGGGAGGCTGAAATTTCAAAACCACTCCAGCGCTTCCTCTTCCCCATTCAGATTCCTCCGCTCAGTCAGGGTTTGCAAAATCTCGGTCAATTTGTGGAACGCTTGCCCCATCGTTACACTGACAGGTTCCTCCGACCCCATTTCCAGATCCTGTTTGTTCTTATCCCCCCCCCCCGTTTGGTGATGGCATTTGAGTTGTATCAAACTCCGATGTCACGGGCTCTACCTCAAGAACCCTTCTGTTGGATGTGGCTGCACGACACTTGGGTGCCATTCTAAACCATGCCCCAGATAATGAGTTTATGCATCAAAGTTTAAAGCATTTAAATTGAGCATGCATTTACATTCAGGTTTAAGTAAAAGAAAATCATATGCAAATTTTGTATAAAGAATTACATATAGATTTTTCTTAAGATTTAGAGTACTCTAGGTACTTTTATTTGCATAAATTTTGAAATAAAGTCGTAAACATGAATAGACTCCTTAGTACAGGAGTTTACTGAAAGCAGTAAATAAAACGTCCTAAGCATTGCAGAACTTAGCTTCTCTAATTTTCATCAAAGTCTTCAAAGTCAACATTATACAACCATCCCCCAAAATTCCTAGAAAAGTCTATCCCAGCCCTATTCATGAACCCATAGTCCATTGACTCCTTCCCGGGTCTCCAAGAACTCTTCCCAATTTCAACCTGGTTGGGTGGGGGTACAAAAGAAGGTCTAGGTGGAGATTCATAATCTATCTCCCCAGAGTCATCACTGTCAGCAGTCAAATCAATCACGGGACTAGGTAGTAGTGGGACATTTTCCACATCAATTTCCTCATCTTCACTATCAGTAACCAAATCTATTACAGGTATTGGGGTGGCTTAATAATCTGAACCTCATCATCACTGCTCTCATCTAGGGGTATGATTGGTTGAGGTGCGGACTATAGTGCAGGCTGAGGCACTGGTAAATTTTCTGGGTGAATAAGGATGGGTGGATGACATTGCTGCCCCTTCATCGCGGTTCTAATCATTCTAACCATCCAACAGCATAAACAAGCCAGGTTAGTCAAAAGATTTAACCTAGATAAAATAAAATAAATACTATCAATATTTGTCTAAACCTTATCTTTAATACAACTTGTAACACCCTACTACCTAGGCCCATTAGGGCCGGGGATGTTGCCCCATCCACAGGACAAGGAGTCTTTATAACTAGGTCACACAAAATAAAATAAAATAAATACTTCAAAATTAAACTTATTATAACCCAACAATACATGAACAAATTCAAAAACAATTGTCTGCTACTGTCTCTCAAAAGTAATACATAAAAAAAATAAAATATGGTCTTCAAAAATGTGGTGAGATTCACAAGCAACATAGGCAACATTCTAGTTACTGTTCATAGGAAATATTCTAGAAAATGACCTTCACAGTAGGATCGACACTGAAAACATGATATAAAAGGTGATGAGATAAAAATCTAAGTAAGCTCGTGTGTGCTTTGAATGTTTCAGGTAAAACAATTCATGTATGCAAGTTGTGAAAGTTTCATAAGAGAAAGTGTAGGCAAGCATTAAATAAATGTCTTAAATAAAGAGTGGCGTTTTGCTTTCCAAAACATACATGTGCACAATAAATACAACCATCCAAAAAGGTAGCCATGGCACTACATGTTAGGCCTCATGACAATATAACGATCAAAATGCCACGCGTTGAGCAAACTGACACAAGGTAGGTGTATGGCCCACCAAGTGAGATACTCATCCATCTCTACACCTAAACTTACCAGTTGTTCACTCCAGAAACACACAGTCCACTTGACTGAACTTGCTAGCTTGGACCGGTATGACCTACAGGAATGGCATCCTATCCGGGAATGACTCACCCCTCAGAGGTGGCCACCTACTGAGAAACATACCCTAACCCTTCAAAGACTAGTCCTAGTAGTCTACCCTTATTGAGTACTCAACATTGCTTGTCCCTCTTGGGAGAATATTGATCATACAACATTGCTTGTCCCTGCTTATTTAATTTCAAATGGTTTGCTTGACTAAAATAAAAAGGAAAACTGTCCTTAATTGCCTGTACAAAATAAATGTTCATACATATTAAGTTTGGCATGCCACATTAACTTTGGTCTTCAAATGACTCCATGTAGGAGCTTACTTGATCCTTTGCTCTTCTTGAACTCAAAAATCCTCTAAGGTCAACCTAACCCCGCCTGGGGTAAACACAAAGCATAAGATAACCTTCGGACTATATCTACCTTTCATAAATAATTCATAATTCAACTAGTCACAACCATAACTCATCTTGACCATAGTGACTTAGGCTTTACTACTAGCTGATAAAGTATTTCATAAAATAAATCTAGTTTGATAATTAAAATAACTAGGGGTCCTAAAATAAATACCAATAAATTATAGTTTCAAGTAATAAATTATGAGTAGTATTACTAATAAATAAACTAGTGTTAAATATTGATTAATTCTAAGTCTTAAATAATATTGGTAAACGGTAATATTTAAATAGTGTTATTATAAATAAATAAATAATAAATTACACTTAATTTTTACTTAATGATTAGAAGATAATGAATGACCAATAAAATTAATAATAAATGAATTATATTTAATTGTTAATTATTAAATAATAAATAAATCTTAATATAAATAATATTTATAGATATAGGTAGAAGTTTTAGTTATGGTCTACAAGGTCATCTGATTCTATAATATATATATATATATATATATATATATATTATAAAAGATTTTATTTATTATATGTATATATATATATTATTTTTAACAAAACATATTATTTATTTGACTAATAAAATATTAATATTTTAATTAGCATTCTAATCCAAACCTTCCTAGCCAATTTTGAATTTCATAGAGAAAAATATAGTAGTCAATCTAATTAAAGTAATAAAATTTGTTAATAAAAATAACCTAGGATTAACAAGAAGATAATCTTTCACCATGATTTCCCTATTGTTAGAAAAGATTCACGAACACATTCCCAAACATCAACTAATAGGCAAATCCATTCATGAACATATACTTACATTAACACATACTATCACATGGCTAATTTCCTACTAGATATAATCATTATTCTAGGCTTCAATGAAAAATAAGAACATAAAAGCCTAATCACCTTTGGTGTCGTAACATCTAACATGCTTCAAACATCCATAAAATCTCACTAATCATGATGAGCATACATTGATTTAAAAGAAAAATCCATAAAGCTTAATTATATATATCAACCCTCGTGGCCTAACTCCAGCCCCTTCATCCATATACGTATACTCAATCCTGCATTCATATTCAATCTTCGTATCAACATCCAAGAGACATGAATTCAGAAATTAAAAGGAGGATTTAAGAAGAAATACTTGATAGACGATCACTTGATAAAGATTTCTTGATTAGTGAAGGTCTACGCGATTGAGAGTCTTGTGATGTCTGAAAAATAGCCATGGTTGGCCAATATCATTTCGACTAAGAGAGAGAGAGAGAGATGGAGAGCATTAGAATGGAACATTAAAAATTGAATAGAAGAATAGAAGAGGAAGAACAAGAATGTTGTTCTTGTTTACCCTTTGATGTTCTTGGGACCTTCAAGAAAAAAAGTTGATTTTGATCCATTCGAAAATTCTAGTTTGCGTGATTTTATGTTATAAAGACCAGAAATGATGTCTAGAGATTAAGTATGAGTGATCTAGAGTATTTGAGAGTGATTGGAGAAGTTTAGGATAGGTTTAGGCTTGAGGAGGTTAACTGTGTGTTCTTGGTGTTCTTGATGTTTTGAGAGAGTTCGAGAGAAAAATGGCCCACGAATTTCTGGGATTATTGCTGGCCAAATGGTGTTTTGCAATTAGGAGTTTCGGCCTTAGCAAGAAGGAGAGAGAGTGTTCAGTTTTTTTGAAATTCAAATGGAGGAAAATAAGGAGTTATTTGAGATAGAAGATTACTTACTGGTAGTTGATCATGGGAGGTCTCTTTGCTCTTGAATGGTGTAGGCTGAACACGCTAGGTTTAATGCCAAGAATGGAGATTGTTTAGGTTTTATTGCTGGCCAAAAATGGTCTAATGATAAAAGATAAATCTCTGGTAAATCACTTACTACAAGAGTGTTTTAATGGAGCAAAAATTCTGGAATTATTTTTGAAGTTCAAATGAGTTTTAGATAGAGTGATCTGAGGAGCTTTTTGAGGTGTGATCACGGAGTCCAAACACTCAAGGTTAGTAAGGAGCTCAAAGGTGTTCAGTCCATGGCTAAACAAGGTGCAATTTTAAGAGGTTTGATGGGTGATTTTTGGCCTTGGTCTTGAGAAACCAAGCTGGAAATTTTTCTGGTTTCAACTGTTCAATAGCTTCGAATGATGATGGTTTTTTTGTGCAGAATTTTCTGCATTCTTTGGCCCGATTTGCAGCTGATTTTTGAGGGTGTTTGGAGGTCTTCTAATGGTAGTTTTGCACCCTTCTTTCTGGAGAAAATAGAGGAAGTTCCAGCTGATTTGATGACCAAAAGATGGCTTCAAAAGCAGCGAATTGCTACAGTAAATTTTCTGGTTTTGCAATGTTTGTGCAGTCCAAAAATTCTCAGAATTTTCAGCCTTTTAACTTAACTTGAAATGACCATTTTTTCTGGGCAGCAAATGGGGTAAGAATGTTGGCTGAAATTTTTGAAACCCATTCTGCAAAAATTCTGGAAAATTTCCAGAATTTTCCTTTACCAAAATCATGAACAAAATGAAGGTAAGATTGAAGGTATAACTATGGTGATTTATTTCTCTTGGGAACCCATTCTAATTCTTCTCCCTATTTTTGGCAATCCTCTATGCTCAAGTGCTGATTTTCAAATTCCATTGCTAGGGGTTTATCATAGAATTTTTGGGATCAAAAATGGATTAGTGAATTAAGGATAGTTTAAGTTTCAATAAGGTTATGTCAAGGCTAGAAAGATTAAAGGGGACAAGAATTCCTCTACAATTCTTTTTAGGACATGATCCCATGATCAAGACATTATCTTCATGTCTCCCTTAAAACAACATTCCTATCTTTAAGGAATATAAGAAAATAAAAAATTCAAACTTAAGTGATGAAATTTGAACTCATGACCTTAGAGATTAATTCACAAAGCTCTAACTACTTAACCATACTAACTCTTGTTCTTATTTTCTCACCCAAATAATCTTCTTATCTAAACCTCAAGCCATCTTCCTATTTTGACCTTAAGCAAAATTGCCTTTTTACCATTCCTACCCAACAAGCATAAATAAGACATTTAACCTATAAACCACAATTCTAAAACACATAAAATCATTCAAAAGTTTTTTTTTTTTTTTTATATGCAGAATGACATGATATGCATCCCAACCCCCTTACTCTAAGGTTGGCTTTAGGTGGGCTTTCACTGTTTCAGCTATTTTGAATTTCAAATTAAGGAAAATGTGTAGATGTTTGAGGTAGAGGATTGGGTAATAATGTTTTCTTCTTGAATGTTTCATGTCCTTCAATGGTGGATGGCTAGTCTAGCTATGTTTTGGTCATGAGTTGAAGGATTGTTTCAGCCTTGAAGTAAGCTAAAAATGGCTATTTAATAGCAGAGAATTTCTGTCTTAATCATCTAGATAAGTGAGAGTTTAATGGAGGAAAGTCTAAAATTTAATTTTCAAAGTTTGAAAAGTTTTGAATGGAGTAAACATAGGAGTGTTTTGAGGTGTGTTAATGGAACTCTAATGGCCATGGTAGATGAAGAAGACAAGGTGATCTATCCATGGCTGCAAGGTGCCCAAAAATATGAAATTGATTGATGAAGAAATCAGACCTTGCATTAGATAGGCAAGCTGGAAAAAATTCTGGCTACAAGAGTTCTTGAGATTTGGAAGGATTTTGGCAGAATTTTTGGACCTCTTTGAACCAGATTTGTAGCTGAAGTCTAGGGGTGTTTGAAGGTCCATTAATGGCAGTTTTCCAGCCACCATCTTGGAGAAGAAAGAGGAAATTTTTAGGTGTTCTTATGCTCAAATGGGTGGCTCAATATTCATGTATAAGTCTTGCTAGTTTGATGGAAAATTTCTTGTTTGGTATAGCTTGTACAAGTTGTGAAATTCCAAGGTGTTTTCAGCTATCATCTTAACACAAGATAGTTGGTTGTTAGCAAGAATTATGTAGGTAATGGTTGCTAAGAATTATCCAAGACATTTTATAGATATTGAAAAGAATTAAAGAAATAGGAGTGGTTAAAATTTAAATAGGTTAGGACAAGGCTTTCAAAATAATGGAGACCAAAATTCTTCTAGAATTCCTTTTAGGACAAGATCACATGGTTAGGATATTAGCAATGTCTTCCGTAAGACAACATTCCTAACTTTAAGGGACTTAAGAAAAAAAAAAATTCAAACATTGGTTAAGATAATGATGAATAAAACTTAGGTGATGAGATTTGAACTTAAGATCTTAGAGTTTAAATCACAAAGCTTTAACCACTTAACCACAACAACTCTTATTCTTATTTTCCCAACCAAATTTTCTTCCTAACTAAGCCTCATGCCTTCTTCCTATTTCGACCTCAAGCAAAATTCCTTTTTTACCCTTTCTACTTAACAAGCTAAAATAAACCATATAACCCATATATTACAATTCTAAGGCACACAAAATCATTCAAGAAATATCTTTTATGCAAGATGATATAATATGCACCCCACCCTCTTACTCTAGGGTAGGTTTAGGTGGGGTTTTATAGTCGGCATTAGGGTCTTCATCCGGCAACCCATCAAATTATATCATATTCTGGATCATTTAGATAATATTAGGTTTAATCTTGAAATTGTTAGCCTCCATCCTAAGTCTACTGATACTCAAGTCTATACCTTAAATTGTTGGTTTAACAAAGTCATCCATAGTCCACTTACCATTATTTCCACCATTGTTATTTTAGTTAACCTACATATCTCCAGTTGAACTGAATTGCATATCCTTTTACTTGAGTGCCCTCCGAATCCTTATTAACATTCTTTCGATCTCAAGGTCAAAATCCACTGGTTCTCTTTAGAATCGTTGGGTTATACACTACCGGCTAAAAATACAAGAAACATAAGATTATGAGATTATAGAATTTAAATATAATTAAGTACAAAGTTTCACATGAACTAAGTTGGTTAGTTAAGGTACATTTATACGACAAGATTTGGCACTTAATTACACACATAACACATATACATATTTACATATAGACATATATACATATAAATATGGTTAAATCAAAAAAAAATTTAGGTTTTATGATATTGTTCCCCGACAACGGCGCCAAAACCTTGATGCGTATGATTGGGTGTATAAATACCATTCACTTTTAGATCCACCGTAGCTAAGTTTTAATTAAAAAATTAATCCCAAATTACACATATGAGTAGGTATACTTATCGCAAACATAGTATAGGGAATTAACAAGTATCAATCCTTAAGGACAACTACCTTTAGTTACCATTCATTCATTGTTTAACTAAACCAATTAAGTGATAAGATGATAAAAAAATAATAATAAATATACACAATTCAAGGATGAAATAATATGCAATTTAGATAAATATCCATAAGGACATGACAATGAATTACTTAGCAAATATCACAATCAATTACTATCTTGTTATCATGAAGGATTTAAAAATAAACACACTTCATTTGCAATCCATGGAATCACGATCTTCTAGTTAATTTAGTAAATATATACTTTCTCAACTAATTTACCCAAAATATGCATTAAAAATCAATCCTCACATAAACCTGTATATTCTAGGTGATTTACAGAATAAAATTAGTCAATGAATCCATATTCTAGCAATCATCAACTAATCTTTGATTACTCAAGTTCTTGATAATTCATTTCTTTTTCAAGCAAGTTAAGAGATAACAAATATAAAATTAATTAAATCGAAACCATTATCAACCCATTTTTCAAGCAAGTTAAGAATAAAATCAACTAATCCATTTCGTAGTAAAAATAAGTAATCAAATCCCAAGAAAAATAATTAATTGATCAAAAGACTAAATTAACTCAAGAAATCATGAATTCGAAAATAATGTCAAATTACAATAAAAATATTAATCACATCATTATTCTAGAAAAAGAAAACAAAGGTAAAAGAAAGAACTCATAGACAAGCCCTCCTTTTTCTCCTTGAAATCCTTCTTGAATAATGCCCATTGATTGATGAATCTCCTCTTTTTTTGATTGATTAGTAGTTTTGATCCCTTGATTCATATGTTTTCCTTGTTTAAATAGGCTCCCAATAGGCCAAAATTCATTCCCTAAGAGTTCTAGACTGAGTAGAAGTTGAAAAATATCAAAACTCTTAGGAAATTCCTAAATTCGTGCAAAACAGGAAAACCCGCTATCATGGACCAAATTAGAGATGGCGGCTGAACAGTGTATGATCGGCCAGCACGGTCGGCGCTGACCATGAACTGTTCTGACGTTCTCTATTTTCTTCAACCAATTCTCCCATTCCAGAGTTAGGTTCGGTGCCGGCTGTGCTCCTTACAACCGGCACTGACTGAGCACTGCTCGGCTACGAGTTTTTTTGTTTTTTTTCCCATTTTCTGCAATAAAACACCAAAACACTTTTTCAAGGGTAAAATATTAAATATGAAGGAATATAACTGGTTATTGCACCAAATGTATCACAAAACATCATTAAATAACTAGAAAACTATTGATGAATTTAGCCCTTATCACCTATCTAAATCTCTACTCAACCGAACCTTCTACACCCTAAACCCTGGCATATTTTTGGCTACTACACTCCCCAAATATACGAAAACAAAGCAAGATCACACACCCCAATTGCAGCTTTCGGCCACCACCCATACTCACCAAATAAAACTAAAACACACAATCCTAGTTACATTTTGACCTAAAAAACATACACACTCCTATACCTAGACTAGAATACCAAAGGAAGACCAACGTTTGGTCATTCATTGCAGCACCATCAATAGTCACAAAAGCCCTTTCTCTTTCATCTACTCTCTCTTTTGATCTTATTGCTTGATCATCTTTTCATACAAGCAAATACAACACATTCTACCAAGGTAATCTGATTTGCAGTCTTCTTCACTAATCTTATCTATCCTTCTTTTCTTCTTGGCCAAATTATAAGGCTAATTACTCTTCTTCATTTTTACAAATAAATGAACTCTCTGGTTTAGCAAGGCGTTATTGATCAATCTCTTCTAGTAAAAATGGATAGATTGTTGTATTGTTAGGATTTTACACCATGAGATCTTCTGAGATAAGCCAAGTACCTGATCTCTACCTTTTAGATTTTCATTAAGGAATATTATGAATATAAGATAAGATATAATATATTACTACTAAATCATAATATATGAATAATGAGATTGTGTCATGATTGATGATTGTTTTCATGTCTAAGATTGATTAGTATATACATAAGGTTACATGCTTGTTGAATATATGGATCTAATTTATTCTCTTACTAGCATGAATGCTAAGCATGATGTATGAAACTCTATTAAGTTCTAGTCACTTGCCTTAAGGAATAGACATTGAAGATCCTATTTGTATGATCAACTAAGGTTGGATTTAGAATACTATATGGTTTATTTTGGCCTATGAATACATGTTGAGTTGAGGTCCTAGAACTGAATCTTTGTACGTCAGAAGTAAGGTGAGGGTCTCTTTTATATGATTATGCTATGTGACAGCATAGTATTATAGAATTATATGATTTTACATAAGGATCAAGCAATTAACATTTGCTTATCTGTCTGAAATATTCCAAGTAAGTCCTTGCATAAATGTTTTATTAAATGAGTCTCTTGTTTGCAAGTCATATGTTAAATATTGATTGTATTGAAAAAACTTGAAATTACTTGGGTAGTAAGCATGATCATTTTGTTAACTAAATGGTTTTATCAAACAATATTTTAAATAAATGTTGTTTTCTCAATTCACACACTAAATGTTTTCAAAGCATTCTATATGAAACCATGTTTTGCAAGCCAAGGTATTTCTATTTGTCAAATTGGGATTGACCTATTAGCAAAATATTGAATGATGAGTCCTTAATAAGGGTAAGTTACTTTTGTTAGTGTTATGTCCTAGAGGTAATCACATGTATTCTGTATATTATGCATTATTAAATAAAACAAGACATTCTTTATCTTTCAATTTGTTTTATTTATGCTTTCATATAAAATAACTATTTGATAAAGTCCTAAGTGCAACACTGTGTTAAGAAAATCATGATAGAGTTCATGATATAAGATTCCTAGTACACTGGATAGTGTTTGTACTTAAATTATCCCTAGCCATAGTATTAATGAGATAGGGCATCATTAATACGTTAAGATTAGCGTGTGTTATACTTCCTAAATTGATTAAGTGGTGGTTCTCACATCCGTGAGCATTGTGACATTCAAAGTTAGCACGTGGATGCATGTTACATAAACAAGTATATTGGATGACCTAACTATGAAATAATCACATGGATAACTATTTCATGTCAGTGATAGAATCTCGTCATAGCAAATGTGCAAGTATCCTTAGACTTGAGATCTCCAAGGTACTTTATTTGCTAAATGTTGGACTTTAATTCCAATCTTTGGAGTCCTGACAAGACCGCCTATAGGATGGATATTGGGTATAACATGAAGTAAATGAAAGTAGTTGAGAGGATCAATAAAGGATTCACCACTCCTAATAGTAAGAGCGAATATCTCACATCCACTTGTAGGAATCACTACTCGAGAAGTTCTTGGTCAAAGCGATTGTATATTAGAAATGGTTCCAATTGATACATATAATGAGTTGTAGATTCCAGGAACAAGTGCTAAAATATTCGAACCATAATTAATTTATTGTTTTGGAAGGTATTGGCACTAATTCCGTACTCCAAACCGAATGAAATATTATATAGTGAAATACGTTTATTACACTATTGTTTGCTATTAAAAGGTTCATGTCAAACCAGTTGACTTCTTAGACTTTTGCGTGGTCATGATGTGTTGTATATACCACTCATGATCAGCTGAATATGAATTTATTAATTAGAGAATTAATAAACCAATCCTTATTAGAGTTAATAAGTTAATTCTCAAATTATTAAGGATTAATAATCTTAAAGATGTTTAGATTAATTCATATTTTGCTACCAATAGACCGGAAAACCTAATAGGTCACACACAATAGAGAATTGAGTGATCAAGATGTTGTTCAATAACATTACAAAGTTAATTGTAAAAAGAAGAAGTTATTGTGGTCAAATTATAATTAGTTATAATTCATGGGCTATATTATAATTAACTATAATCATAATAATTATTAGTAATTAAGAATCCATATATATAATGGATTCTGATTACCAAATAGATACAAGAGATATATGATTATATATTTTTCCATGGGATTATGATTAAGAAATTACACACACAATGATTTTTTATTTTTTGGGAAAAATCGAGAACTTCTTATGTGTTCTTCTTCTTTGAAAAACCTAGCCGCCAGTTGAATTTTGCTAGCACAAAATACAAATTTTTTGTGATTCTTGAACACCATCCTTGTGTAGACTTTATTGGAGATAATCCTATACTTGGATTGTAGTATTTTTGACGGAACAACAGAGAAGATGTTCTCTATGGTTGCTGGATCATGCCTCAGAGAACACAAATTGAAGAGGAATTTTTGTTTCACAAAGGCATACCGAAGGTATAATTTCTCTACTTTTTTAATTCCTATTAATGCATAAACGTGATCCTCGTTGTGGAATTCTTGTTTCTTTCGCTCCGTAACTATGTTTTTGCATGGAGAATTCCTAACAGGTAGGACCAGTCTTTGATAGGTTATGGTAAGTCTCTTAGTAGGTTACCACCTCTAAGAATACTTTACTTGGATAAGGCGCCAGTTCTAGTTAGTTAAGCCAGTCCAAGCTAACACTTTAGTCCAGAAGGACTGTTATCTAGAGTGGACAACAAGTATATTCGGGTGTAGAGATAGAAGAGTATTTTGCCATTGTAGGCAGATCACCTCCTGCCCAGTTGTGCAAGGTTCCATTGGGAAGCTATCATGATGGAATTCATGATATGGACTTTGATGCAGAGTTATCTAATGCCTTTATTTTGTTGATGAGTGGTTGAATTTCTTGGAAATATTTCTAATATACTTTAATAACATGTTTTGTGAAATACCACTCATTGTTTAAAAAAAAATGATGTATTCTTGACTTGCAAACATGATTTGTGAAATGTTTTAAATGTGCATACACAAATCACTTGAAAAGTTATGATCACACACGGGACTTACTGAGATGTATTTCTCATACATTTTATGTCATATTTTCAGGTTGATAGCATTGAAGGCTGTTACTCCTTTTGGAGGATTGAGCTTTTATCTCTAGATGATGTTTTGTATTTTATTTTTCCCTTTTGAGGCATGTGTTGATTGAAGAGACTTGTATTCATTTTCCATTGTAATAAGAGTTAGATAGTTTATCATTTTTTTTTCTGAGTTTTACCTCATTATAAAGATTCCTGATCCGTTGGATGGAACGACATCTGTACCTTTTAAGGGTACGTAGTTTGGAAGTATTACACTCTTTTATCATGATTTCAGGTCATCAACTTTGAAGGTTGTGATTCTTTTGAGAGATTGGAATTTAATATGATGCTTCATTGTATTTACTTTCCTATTAAGACATTAGTTATGTTAAGCTTGAGACTTGTAAAAGTTTTCAATTGTAATAAATTTGTCAATTTATTTTCCTTTTTGAGATTTGTTACCTCGTTATAAAGACTCCTGGTCATTTAGACGAGGCAACATCACCACCTTAAAGGTACGTAGGTAGTAGGGTATTAGAATTTGTTGGAATATATGCTCAAAATGTACTATGTATTTTAGTAGTTTAAAAATTAATAAAATGCTTCATTCATTAATGGTTATTTATCTATGTACATATTTATACATTAAAGGTCTAAGTATTTTAGTAAATAATTTCCGCAATTAGGGCCGTGCTTTTAAAGTAAGGTGTAGATTATGAGCTATTAACACATAAACAAAAAAATTGTTCTTAATCAATTGATAAAGCTGGATGCTTTATCAAAGTATAGATTATTATACAATAGTTTCTAAATAGGGAATAGTTTATCTTAAGCATATTGAAATATGTAGAATTTGACCACCCGATAATAATCTTTATAAAAGTATTACAATAAAAAAGATTGGTTTATTGTTGCTACTGCATAGACAAGTACCCTAAGACTTGAGGATGAGTTGGTGGTCTGGTGAAGCTGATTTATACACTTTGATGTATGATGAGTAAGGTTTTATCGCAAGGCCAATAACCTTATACGTTGCGTGTATGACTCTAGTTAATTAAGGCAGACTTATATAATAGAGTTTCTATACTTCACTTTCTGAAGACATTACCCCTTTGTGATTGTCCAGGATAATCTAAATAATCCAGGGCCTTGAAAAATGTGAATAAGTATATACACTTTTGGGTAGCTCCCTGATATAAGTGAGTACATGTTGGAAGTCATGGATTATCAAACTAGTTATCAAAGGATGGTAGATATCATAAAGAAATATGTTAGTACAATTTTCTTATATCAATGATAGGTATTACATAGAGGGGTATTTTCATCATTACACTTGCAAGTCGAAGACACTGCACGTATAATATTATTATTGGGGTCAATATTTCCCTGATAAATAGACATTTAAAATGATAAAATACAGCAATTTATTAGAAAGGATATTTTGGTTATTTTAATAGTAAAGAATAATATATCTTTTGGTCCCCAAAGAAGCTTAAGTAACCTTAATAAATTTATTTACTATTTAGGCTTTTTGAGTGAATTTATTTTGGAAGAATTATTCTAAGAGTCTAATTAATTATTTATTTAGGTTAGAATAATTAATTGGGTCAATTTAATTAAATTAGTCTATTAATTAATTGTCCTTGGTAAATTTTTATTGAACCCAAGTAGATCAATTAATTAATATTAGAGTTATTTAATTAGTCTTGGACTAATTAAGAAAGCCCTAGCCCACCAGGCTTAATCAGGCAACAAAGGGTTTCAAGAAACCTAGGGTTCCACCATAATTAATAAAAGAAAAGGAAAAGAGATTGGTAGGAGGTGGTTGTTTTTGAAAAGGAAAAGGAAAGCTATTGTTTTATAGGTTGGGGTTTTGTGCTACTGTGAGGTTAGTAAAACACAATAGAGAAGGAGATTTTGGCTTTCCTAAAGCATAGCCATCGTTTTCTTTTGTTTTTCGTTTATCCTTCATTCTTTTCCTATAGCTCTCCCAATCTCTTGCATATTATTTCATCCTATTCTACTTTCACTGGTAGTAGTTTATTGAAGGTTCAAGAATACTCTAGAACGTCAAGAACTAGCAAACGTGATAGTGTTAGTTGAGAATGAGCCGACAGTTAACGAGAATTCTCGTGGAACAACTAAACGTGCCAACGCAAGAAGCTCCATCGAACCCATATCTGCACCAGTTATACAATCTAAGTGTCCAATAAGTAAGTACTCTTAGACTTTGGCTCGAAAAATATTAAATTTGCTATCTTCCACTGCGTTTTTATTTTTCTGTGATCCTTTAATTCCATAAGGCTCATGGTATGGCATCCTACAAGCCACAGTCAATTTCCTTACATGTTATGGCCAGCTTAGTGATTTGTTCACTATTGGCCGTGGTAGGCTTTGAGGAAGCCAGTCCCAATTTATGTTGGTGGACCAGTTCAGTTCGGACAGTGCATGTTGCGATTTCGGCACCGGTTCAGGTTTTTTTAGGACAAATTTTTTAATTTTCTTGTAATTATTTTTCTTTTTAGGGTCCCATATCACACGAGGTAATTTTCTTGCAATGGCTTATTTATGGTGATAAATAATTCTGCATGAAAATGGTTAGTAAATAAGGAACTACCTTAGGATTAAACAAGATCGTTTTAATTTTATTATTATGATATTTACTTCATTCTTTGAAATTAGCACACCTTGACTTGTACCTACTCCTTTTATATATAGTTCATTTTCTTTCCCAAAATCCTAGTGTCACTCTATGCTCAATTCTCTTGCATAATGACTTTTGCTAATTTGTATAAATGCACGTCGACTTCTAATCAATAGAAGTGATGGCAGTCATCAATCATAACAATTTCTTAATAACCAAGAATTCTGATCTTTTTGCTCCCTTGATCTTTACTGTTCTCTTGGTCATCATTCTTTCCTAAATATTAGATTTTTCCCTAACCTTCAATACTTTTCCTTATTGAATTTGTAACTTAACCTATAGTGTGGGAGGTAAGCAAAATAGTTAGAGATTGGACCATCGTGGGACAAGTTAGTTTTAGCTTAGTGATGGCAAGGGAATCATGTTCCAAATCAGCAACCAGACGATCTTGAAGTTGCTTGCAAGTTAGGGATTTCCAAACCCTTAAAGGAGGGAAATTGAGATCAAAATATATAGGACCATTTCAAGTAACTGAAAGAGTGGGTCTTGTCACCTACAGACCAGATTTGCCTGATAGTTGGATAGGTATACAAAACACATTTCGTGTGACACAACACAAGGAGCATTAATCTAATCCAAAACATGTGTTAAATGATGAGCCGTTGATTCTACAACCTGACTTGAGTTACATGGAAAAATGGATAAAAATTTTAGACCAAACTATTAAGACTCTATGAAAAAAGTAGATACTGTGGTAAATGTTTTATAGCGGCGTCATGGGATGCAAAATGCAACCTAGGAGACAGAAGAACGAATGAAGTGAATGTATCCAGAATTGCTTTAGAGGTAAGACACCCAGAATTTCAAAACGAAATTCTCTTATGGGGGAGAATGTAATACCTCACCTAAAACCACCTATAACCTTATAGGGGAAGCATACATTGCATTACAATTCTCTTGAGCATAAGTAATTTTAAATGCATTTATATGTGTGTTTTATTATGTGTGTGTGTGTGTGTGTGTGTGTGTGTGTGTGTGTGTTTGCTTGCTTAGGGTATGTTATAGGAATGCTATAGTTAGTTTAGTTGGAGTTTGTATCTCGTGTGAAGATTTTAAATATGAGGTAGGTAAGGTAGTGTTTGAAAGTGAAGTGAATTTATTAGGAAGATCTAGACACAAGACCTAATGTAGTCTAGTGGTAATGACTTGGGCATGATTGTTTGGTGATTCGGTTTCAAATCCCAACTAATGCTTGATGTTTCTTCAATTCTTGTCTATCCTTTTGTCTTGGCTGAAAATCTGAAAAATTCCAGCTGCCATCTTGAGGTGAGAAACCTCTAAAATCCTTTGACTTTAAAAGATTAGGGATAAAAATCTTATCTTTATCTTTAGTTTAAACATGTTTTATCCCACCATTATCTTCTTAAAGATTTAATTATCACAATTTCATTTAGAAATCTAATTTTAATTTAAAGTTCCAGCTATACATATACATATATATATATATATATATATATATATATATATATACACACACACACGCACACACACACACACACACACAATTATCCTTGACAGATAAGATTTGGTAATCATTTTTTGTTTTATCCCCTCCTAATTTAGGGATATCTTTTATAAACTTATCTAACTAAAGATTTGGAAATCAAATTTTATCTTCAAAATAATATCCATTCTTTTAGTTATCATTAAAATGATTGATTATCCATATAAGGAACCAGCTGCCATCTTGAAAAGCAAGACTTCTACAAATTAGCATTTTGGAATTTTAAAGAAATTAGAATAAAATTTGATTTAAATCTTTTATAAATTATTAATTATCTCTTCAAAAATTCACTATACTCCTTATGAAGTTTTAGCTATTAATTTCTAGATAAATCTATGCTTTGGCCGACACCTAGAGTTATTAAACTCTAATTTAGTTCTTAAAAATTTTATACAAGAATTATCTCAACTGAAAGATAAGATCAGTAATTTTTTAAATTTTGATGATAATAGCTATTTTATCTTTATCAAATCAAAATTTTTATTAAACCCAAGAGCTAAAATTTAACTTCTCTTCTTCTACTCAAATTTGACCCTCCATCACCGTTATCTCTCTAAGCTTTCAGTCTACAAGGCTTGTTAGGAGCTATCTAGTTGAGTCCAAAAGAGGACTCAATGAGCCCACGTAGTTAAGAAGAGAAGTTATCATTCTATCTCTTTTAAATTTCAACGGCTTTTATCCCTTCTTCTTTGATAAGACCATACCAACTAGATGACCTATCTTGACTACAATACACTAGACACAAACTTTTTGCATCTAGCTTCTTTCGGCCTACACACAAACGCATTAAACCGAGACACCAACAAAACACCCAAGAGCACTCGTCCCTCTTCACTTTGCTCTAACCAAAACAATCAAGCACTCTCCATCTCTTCCCATTTGATCCCGACCTTATTCATCATTTTCTTTTATACTACGATCACCCAAACAAGGCACATACAAAGCTCTCCAAAACTCCCATTTGTTTACCAAAATTGAAACATCTTGCCTTACTTATTCTACCTCGACTCAAAACTCTTACTCCACCAAGGCCAAGACTTTCTTCAATTCATACTTACACAACTAAACGTCATACTTCTCATGCAAAATTGAAGTGCTCTCTCTCTCTCTCTCTCTCTCTCTCTCTCAACATTACTAGGTCCTCTTCAAGGCCAAGATTATGCTTCCAATTGATTGGGATTTGCTTGGACTATAGGAAAATCAGCATTCTTTTCTTGGAGAGTTTGCACTACTCGTTTCTTTGAGGTAAACCAAATTACCCAACTCAAGTTGTTAGGTTTGAGATGCTATGAGATGGTTTCCCAGTGTTTTAGTCATGAATAAATGTACATGTGTATTTGAAGTCCAAGATCTACTTTACTTTTGTCGAAATATTATATTATGAAAGATAGCGATTTCCTTTGATGGTGAAATACTATTGAGTTTACTAGTTATATAAGTAAAGTATGCCTATTGTAAATCTTAATTATATGTTAATAGGAGAATTAATTTGATCTAGTAAAATGTGGTTTACTTCTATTCTTGCGACTAAATATTAGAGTCCTTTGGACTCATTTTAATGATATTGATCTTAGGAGTAACTAAGGTCTCTTTAATGGTTAGATCTATTCTTGTGCTATGTGTGTACTTCAATAATGGTTAGATTATATAAAGATCCATGTCATATAAGGTGCAAGAGCATGTTTAGTTTGATGAGATCTTAGTGAAACCTAAGTTATATTAATGATGACTATAATAGTTATGCTGTTGGTTAGATTGGTAATTGATCTCAACATTAAAATTTATTGCTAGAAGTGGGTAAGAGTCTTGGTTAGGACCAACCTATATTTAAGTCATTGGATTCAGATAAGTCCTTGCATATAGTTTTGAATGTTAATGCTTTTGTTTGCATGTTATTTGTGTATTGTTTGTAAGTCAAAATGCGATTACTTGGGTTGCAATCATGGTTCATTTTCTTACTGAATGATTTTGATCAAACAATGATTTTAAATAAAACATTACCTTTTATTACAAAATGATTTTGAGTAAATCATTTTAAAACAATGATTGCATGACCAAGGTATTGAGAAAATGTTTACTTCAGAATAATCCTTGAGCAGGATACTTATATGTTGAGTACTCAATAAAGGTAGGCTAATTGGGAATAACCTTAGAAGGTTAGGGTAAGCCTTCTAGTAGAGGCCTCCTCTAGAATATAAGCTCTTTCTGAACAAGGTGTCATTTCTAGTTCATCAGGCCGGTCCGAGTTAGCAACTCAGTACAAGTGGACTATCCCCAGAAGTAGAAAACCAGTAAGTTACGGTGTACAAATGGAAGAGTATCTTATCCAGTGGTCTGATCACCTACTTGTATTATGATGCAAAGTTTCATGGCTTTAGCTATGATGCAAGTTTCGTAGCTACTTTTATTTATAGATGGTTTATTTCTTTCTATACTTTGCCTAAAATAAGAATTGCAAAATACCACTCTTTATTCAAAGGTTCAATATATTGACTTGAAAACTTTTCTTGTGATTTGTTTAAAACTGCATTCACGAAGCAATTTCTAAAATATCAAGAGCACACACAAGACTTACTCAGAATAATTCTCACTTTGCTTGTTCCAAACTCCCAAGAGGATCCTACTCTAATAAGGTTGTAAATGCCTAAAGCCTAAAGAGTTTAATTATTTATTGGATGTATTTCTTTTGGAGACTTTTTTTATTTGTTTTGGGACTTGTGTAAGTTTTGAGCTGATATGATAAGCTTTTATTTTATTTTTATTTCTTAAGTCCTTGTTTAACATTATGGATAGGGCAATATTCCCGCCACTTTTGGAAGACATAGGAAGTGGGGTGTTGCATATATTATAATTATCTTTTATAGATAAGATTTGAAGTGCTTAGAAAACCTATTAGAATTATCATCTTCTTTATCATTATCAAATCTGATTTTATGTGACCAAACTATATCTCGTGTTTTCCTTCAAATTTCGGTCATCACACAAGTAACAAAGCTGAATTTAGTTAGCCATAAACCTTCTTTACACATAAGCTGGTCGGGATAGAGGAGAGACTCCATGAGTCTTCATAGCTTGAGAGATACAACTCTATAATCTTCAAATTTCAAACCTCCTATTCACTCCATTGTAATCACAATCTTGTACATTAGATTTTGCATCACGAAATTAGCTCATATTTATCAAGAGGATTTCGGCCAACTCCACTTTAAACTTACCAAAAGCATTCGGTTATACTCCATTCTCTCAAGACCAAAACACTCAAGCAATATTACCTCATTTCCCTCACCTACCTATACACTAAAAGCTAAGACATATGCTTACACTCGATTTCCTACTTTTCCCATCTCTTTTCAAACTAAAACACTAAGGAGATTTTTTATGAGACCAAAATAGAGACATACTCAAGCATTCTATATCTCATCTCTCTCATTCTAGCCAAAACCAAAACACTTATCTTTCACATTTCTTCTAGATTTGCTCTCATCCCAAGTCAAACTTGAAGCATTCTCAGACACAAGTATGCTCTCTCTTATTCTCTCTCTCTTAACTTCACCATCTGTTTTCAAGAATAAGGTAAAATAATTTTCTCTCTTTTCCACCACCCTTTTCTTGTTTCTTAACTGAAATACATGTGATGATTTTCTCTTCTCTTCCTTACAAATAGATCAATGCTCTAGGATTCGTGCTCATGAACAGTAAGCTGGCTGCATTCTTGGATCGTTAAAGCCGAACAACACTGAGTAATAACATCCATTACATGAAATTAGTCAAGCAATTGACCACCAATTAAATTTTGTTCCTATGCTTTTACTTCTTAGTTCTATGTCTTTGGCTAAAGTTGGCGAACTCATGGTTGACTAGGGTTTGTTGTGTAGATCATGGTATTATCTCCTTAGTAAAGATATAACTAGTGATGTTATCTTGTTTTCACACTACAAAAAAAGTAAGTTTTAGCAATGCCAGAGAAAGTGTGGCGAAATTGGCCAAAACTGTGGTAAATACGTTTTTGCCATAGAAATGCCACGATTTTCGAGGCGTGGGCATTACGGCCGTTACAAAACATTTGCCACAATTGTGTAACCATGGGGAATACCTTTTGCCATGGATTTACCACAGTTTTGGAACCATCATAAATAAAGTGCGGTATTTGTTCATGAATTTTTGCTACAGTTTTTACCACGAGTTATTAACTATGGGTAAAGATTTTAATTTTTTGTCACTGTTTCTCCAACATTTTACAATTGTGTCGAATATTATTTGTTACAATTAAGTTTCAGTTGGAAATAATCCTTTTTGTTATGGTTCTTTTCTAAATTGACATAACCGTGGGTAATGCCCATTGGTTATGATTTTCTTTCTGTTAACTTTTTGCCATGATTTAAAGCCTCAGAAGAAATTGTACGTGATTTTTTGACAAATTTCCAAATCTTTTACATCCATAGTGAATGAGCATTGAATTCAATATGATGATATTGATAAAAAAAAAAAAAATTTACTTATACATTTTGACAAATTGTTTTTCCCTCTACTTTAATAAGATCATCATCTACTATACATATAGAACTATGAAAACCTCTAATATTAACAATCAACTATCATCCATTGAATGAACATTCAAAATGCCATCTTCCATTAATAATAACTTAATATACACCAAAAAAACTAAATAGAGCCTAATAAGTATCATGAATATAATCCTTGATATTAGTTCAAAATAGTCCAAAACAAAACCACAATTCTAACCATGACATCCATTGGAAATCATAAAAATTCGTTGAGGACAAAAAACAATGCCATAGTTAAATGGACCTTCAACCACCTTAATCTTCATTCATCCTGTTATTAAGAAAGAAAAAAAAAGGGACAAGATTACTTCTTAATAAAGCTACAAATCAGAACTTCAAAAGTCACTAGAAATCTGGTCTCAAATATATGTAATTATCCACTTTGACATAAAATTCAAAATCATAAAGCACATAAGAAGCTTTGAAGAAAGCTAATCTACATTGACATTCACATGTTAATGTAAGAAGATTGATTTAGCACTAGTTAAAGTATCTAACCATCAACTCCAAGATCTAAATTCTTTCGCAAATTAGAGAAGCACTTCACTGTTCGACCAGAGGAAACAAGGGCAACATTGGCTTCTTCACATAAAAAAAAAAAAAAAAAGTGAACTTGATTACAGGTCAGTCCTAATATTTATCAAAGAGAAAAAAAGTGCATCCTTTATCTTCTAGAAACAAAATCTAAGAAATAAGTTGCAACCACTGTAAGGTGTATATTATGGTGTCCAAGATGATTACTAGGAATATAAGTACAGTAACACATGACATAGAGGATTGGAACATCTAGAACTAAATAATGATAAAGGAACAGGTAGTAATATCCCAAATATAAACATCTAATAAATGAAGCCCCAATTTCTTCATCACCATATAAATGCAACATGCTTCTTCACTATATAGACAATGGAGAAGAAAAAAAAAAGAATATGCAATTTATTCAACGTCCTGGCATGAAAGCTTAACATAGTGGATCCTAGAAGAAAACACAATCTCCAACTCAATTTTTTCATATAAATCTCATAATTTGGTCTACCATTATAGCCAATCATAATCAAATACTGATATAAGGAAGAAAATTGCATCTTTTATAGTGTATTAGTATGTTGGCTCACTAGTGAAGCAAAGAAAGACAAGAAAAGAACAGAAAGACCATCAATAAAATTGGTTATCTAATGGTCAAACAAATTTTTTTCTTCCACCACAATAATAAGAATAAGAATAATAATAATAATAATAATAATAATAATAATAATAATAATAATAATAATAATAATAATAATAATAATAATAATAATAATCATCATCATCATCATCATCATCGTTACAAAACCCAGTCACTTACGGGACTCTATCCGTATTTGGTTTAATTTATTGCACGCCTACACGAAAATGCTAATTTAGCTAGGTAATATATCACATAATGATAAATAACAACTTTTAGTTCTTTAAGAAAATTTTGCTAAAGAGTAAAAACCCTCTGCAATGGATAAGAAATTCCCAGCATCAATAAAAACAAATGTATGGAGCTTTTACACTAACTTTAAGAAAAATTTGCAGCAACAGTAAAAAAAGTCCCGTAACACAAGCTCAAAAAAATTTAAGAAAAATAGTACTCCGATGAATACCACATAAAATAGCACAACTAATTTAGGGAATTAGTGAATACCTAAGAAGACTACTTGAATGCCCAAAAAATAGCACACAAGTTCAAAAAGCCAAAAAGATAGGACAATAAAAAGTTTTACCGTGCATGAGTCAAGCAATATGAAACTTGCCTCAGAACACACATGTATAGAGCTTCTGCCACAACCATGTTTCTTTAAAGGAAGGGGATTCAAAGATATAATTTGTTTTGCTTGGTGTAAAGCAGACTTTGATTTTTTGATGTGAAACGGAAGTTACACCAACACTACTGTGCTTTGATAGAGCCACAGGAGGCAAATTACGCTTCACTTGGCTACCTTCATGTTTATCCATCTCGGAAATTCCTAAAAAGGGAAGCATTTTTTGGTGACGAACATGAGGAATAGGCCTCAAGGTATCGACTTCCAACTTTTGTCTAGCAGGCACTATAGGCATAGGGAACCCATTCCTTACTGTAGATTCTTTTTCCTGAGAGTCTTCTTTCTTCACAGCTCCATTTTGAGAGTAACACTTGTTGGTTGATACATTTCAATTCTTTTTCTACTGGGAGCAGGTGACCTTAACTAGGTGGGAAGAATGCTGATATTTAAATTGTTTGAACACTCATCCTTCCCCTGCCTTGTAGAGAAAAAGTGGAGTCGCTCTATGCCATCTTTCTGAAATGAAGCTATAGCTAATCCCTGGATGTTGGCAATGCCAAGTGCAACTAAACTATGGTAGGAAATATCTTGTGCTAGTTGTCTCAGAACCTAGATAATATATGCGACTAATAAGGCTAAAGTCATTTTATGGAAATTAGTAGGAACTTCTAGTAATCAAAATAAATGCATCTGAAATAGTAGGAGCAAGCATTGACTCCCAACCAGTTAAAGCACAAGCTTAACAAGGAGGGGTTGTTCCTATACCAAGTAAACACCTATTTTTTCTTTTATTTACCAGAACACAGAGAGAGGGGAAGAAAAAGAGAACATGCGATGCCCAAGTTGGTACTTTCATACAAACCTCAAATACACTTACCCCACAAGCTATTGACACAGATCTCCGAAGTTCTAACGAAGGAGGTTTATTTTCCTCAAAAGTCGGCAGTGCATGAACTGTAACACCCTTACTACAGGTAACAGCGGAAGCATACCAATATTGGGTATTGCCCCGTCCAGATACCCAGACAAGGGGTCTTTATAACGAATAATCAATAGAGTATATAAGGTCCAAAGAGGAGACATCCGGACCTATTCTGCTGTTACTGTGGTATCATCCTCTATCCGTAGGTTCTTTCAATTTCGGATCCTACAAAAAAAAGTAAGATAAAAGACATGTGTGAGTGAAAAATTACCCAGTGAGTCCCGTATGTGTGCCATGTTTCCCATAAAAGAGAGTCGATTTTCAAAATCTTTGCTGAAGAAAATTATATAATAGGGAAAATAGCAATAATTGATAAATTCAGGTCATTTTATCATATACGTTCGAAAAACAGTAATTTTCAAACACACGGCCCCCAATTCAATAAATGCAGGTTCTTTCCCATCTAGAAGTGCGACCCGCGTGCAAAGTTCAAAGAACTTCGCCTTCGGCTACCGGTCTCTTGTGCCAGGGACTGCGCCTTACAGCACGTCACCCGTGTCATGCCGGAAGGGTGAGCAGTGTACCAATATATCTCACCGTGCACTTAGGGATCTTTTACTTGCCACCATAAGCCAGGGGTCCCAATCCTGACATCAATCACCATCGAGGTGGCAAGGGGTTGAACACACCAAGTGTCCCCGCTCGGTCTCATGTGAACAACCCACCAATCATAATCAACAGGCAATTGCCAGGCTCACAACGGCTAGCCAGGGATGACTCGTCACAATGTCCTGTCGCCCTGTTTAGAGTAAGATAATCCCCAGAACTGATCAGGTTACTTGGGGTCATCTATCTCTAGCATGGGCTGGTACAAAGATCAAAGTCCCTGTTGAGTACTCAACGCAACAACACCAACCCTATCTGACTGATCAGGCCAGAGGGTCATCCAATCTCGCAGGATATTCAAATCATAACATTTCTTATTGTCTGGGGCCATACTCGATCACAAAAGTCATTTTTCCAAGGGTATTCAGATCATTTCACCCATGCCAGATTCCAAAAGACTTTTTGAGGGTATCCGGGTCATTTTACCCTTACCCGATTTGAGAAATATTCACAAAAGCTCCAATAAGGATATTTCGGTCATTTAACGAATACCCGAGTTGCAAGAGTTTTCATAAAATATTCCAATAAGGATACTTGGATTATTCTCCAAATACCCGATTCCAAAATTTACCATTTTTTCTGAAATCCCAAATATTTAATCCGAAAAGGACTAAATTCACAAATTCGTATTTTAAACATCCAGGATGGTTTCCAAGCTGAATATGAAATTTATTCGAGTCCGAAATAGCATAAAAGCAAATGTTGCTCATGTAAACATTAAACATATTCGAGGATTTCCAAAATGGCATAAAACATAGCATTTCATAGAAAATCAAAGCACACTAGCCTTTAAAAAGGTTTAGAAATCAATGAGACTCACCTCGTGTCCTAAGCCTCTCATTCCGTTCACGACCGTCTAACCTCCGTTCCTACCGTTTTTGACATTTCATTAGCTGTTTGTCGCTAAACCTATACTAAACATTGTTTTCGGGTCAATTGTTGTTTGGCCAAAAAATAGCCGTCGGGTAGCCAACGTCCGGCCGACGTGCCCGACGGTTAGCCGACGTTCAACCGTCATTTAGCCGTTGGGGTCGACGGTTAGCCGATGCTTAAGAAAAACGTTCAACTTTCGTTCGCATCGTTTTTCCATTGTTTGATCAATTCTTTCATTTTCCTTTTTCCACATCCTTCCTCACTTCATAAACAAGGGATTCACTTCATGTTTCCCTAATTGTTTTGTCCAAAATCACATAATTAATCACCCTTAAGTCCATTCATTTTCGGACTACTTTTCTGGAATTTCACTGGTTTGACACACTATTTTGTTTTGCACATAACTTTTAATTTATAGCTCCGATTTGGCTCCATGATATAAATGACCGTGAGACTCTTAAATTTAATTCAGTATAGGCCATTTTTAGGTTTCTGGTTCCAGCATCACGATGCATCGGGCAAAACAGACCTCGATAGTTTTGACTTAGTTTCACTATTCATTCTTTCCTTAACATTTTACAATTTTCCAGTTTGACACTCTAACTTGTTTTGCCTATAACTTTTAATCCAAAAATCCAAATGATGTCAAACCATTTGTAAAATATCCTTAATACATTCCTTTACTAGTTCCAATTCATGGAGTACCAATTCTATTGTCCATTCTCTTCAGTTTTTCACACAAAGTTCTAGTAGTAAAAATCCCGTCACTGATTTGGCACCTTTTACTATTTTCACCATAACTTTTGATCCGTAAATCCGATTAACGTCAAACTTGTTCTAAAATGTCTCTATGATCCTTAGCTACAAAGATATATGCCTGCATCATTCAAATCCAGAAACATTACATATTTACTGAACATAAAACCTCCCAGAATTTTCTGCACACAAGGACAGCTTTCACACAACTTCACCTAACTACCACACATAAACTTCTCACAATATATATACCAAAATGATCTCCATGCTTTATATAATAAATTTACTTCAAGTAAGGTAGATCTTTACCTTTTCTTTTCTGCGTTTGGAGGCTGGACAGTCCAAGCATCTTCTTGCTTTTCTCTCTCTCTTTCTCTCCTCTCTATTTCCGGTTTCTCCTCTTTCTTCTCTATTTCCTTTTCTTTTCTCTTCTCCCTTTTCTCTCTTGTTTGCTCTGAAATTCTGGCTATCTAAAGCCATTTTAGTTGGCCTTCATGGCCTATTTATAGATGTTAGAAGGCTTGTATGGGAAGCTTTGCTTATGTAATGCCTTACATCACATGCTTTTGTCATGGCTTATGTAGGACTCTTGAGTAGGAAGCTTTGAAATGTAATTGGTATACATGGAATGATGAACCACAAATTTCTAGAAAGCTTTAGGTGATGACTCATCACTTGTAGAAACTTATGGAAAACTTTAGAGTGCTCTAGAACCTTAAAGAAATTTATAGAAAAAGGTAGAAACTCTTAGAACATTATAGATATTTTCTAATCTTGCATGTCCATGCATAATCAACCTTGATTAACTTACTCAAATCAAGATTAGCTTAATTAAGCTTGGTCAAATGAAGTCAAAAGGTGGTCTAACTTGGTCAAACTTTTCATGCTTGTGGGCCATCCTTATGTATTTCTTGTGAACCATTCTTATTTATTTCTTGTGGGCCATTCTTCTTTATTTCATTTTTTTTATCACAACCAATCAAATAGAAACACTTGGCCTCATTAACCAATTACTAAATGACACCTATTTTCATCCACCAATCATAAGAAGACACACGTCCCATTTTCAACCGTAATTTTTCATTTTCTTCAGAAATGACCAAAATCGGGTCCCTAATGAAAAATATTTTATTTCACTATTCAACTCCAAAAATTCTACTAAATCCATTAGTAACACTCAAATTCTTCAATTCCCTCTCTACCTGGTCCAATTTGCGGTCAAAGTCACGAACGCGGTCAAAATAACGAAAATGCCCTCGATACCCCGGGTAGCATAATGCGCACCAAAACGTGCGCCTCATTGCACTGATCAATTTCTCTTTCTAGAGTATCTTAAAATTCTTATTCTGTTAATCTTAATAGCCTTCTAAACATTTAGGGTTCAGGTAAAACAAATCCAATAATTACATCCAGGTCCCGACAAAATTTTATTTCTCCAGAGTGTTCGTCTCAATACACCGATCAATTTTTGTTCTGGCCGTTGATATAAATTCTCATCCTATTATAGGTAGTAACCAACCGAAAGTAAAAAGGCGGGGTGTTACATGAACCAATTGAGAAAGTTCAATTTCTTCACTCTTTATGTGATTCTCCAATGGCTGTAAACAACAACACATCACAATCTAGGTTTAGAAGCATATAAAAGTAATCTAGGAACTCCTTCAAACTTAACACTTACAACTTTGAAAATAGGAAGAAAACTACCTGGTCATCAAATCACGTCTGGGCACTGCCAGACACCAGAAATGAGATATGGGCAGAACTACCAGTAGAAATATCACATCTCAGGGTCACGACACCACGACAAAATGTCCCTGCCTAAAGAGGCGGAGGAAGCACACTGTAACATTCACTAATTCATAAATTCCTACTCATGAAGTTTAGAAGTTTGGAAAAGAGAAACATAGTTTCTTTGCAGATGCCCATAATTCTTTTACAACAATAGTGAAAAAAGTGAGAAGTTGAGTACCAATTTTATAAAACAAATAAATGCTTATCCAGTTGCTAAAGCTAGGGGGCAACCATTATGGAGCTTAAAATGCTTACATTCATAAATTCCTAACCTAATTATGAAGTTTTCTCCCGCACAATTGCCTACACTAACTTTAAGAAAAATTTGCAGCAACAGTAAAAACCCTCTGCAATGGAGAAGAAATTCACAGCAATTTTGAAACCTTTCTACAATACTAAAAAGGAGTAACCAAAATTTTTCTTGAGATTTAAATAGTTTTTTTCCTCTTATAGATGTTTCAGTCTTCTATAAATTTTGGCTTCTCAAATCCACTTATAAGTAAACTGCCATCTTTCCCTTCTCATCTTCAAACTATCAGAGCCCAAGTACTCTCTTATTGCTTCTCTTTCTATATTATATAATTCAATTGTGTGAACTTTTGGAGTGAAAAGAAAAGATGGGATTTTGTTTTATGATTTGAGACATTATTTCGGGGTCTGCAATTTTGCTCTTTTACGTGAAAATGTTGTCAATATTTATGTGTTTATCTTATTTTACAAATAGTTAAATAGTGAAAAATATGAACTTTAGTCTTGATTGTTGAAAAGAGGATTTGCTACTAGCACTCTTGAAGATCTAATATGCTCAGAGTTTTTTCATTTATCAACTTTGCTAGCAATTTTCTTATATGTACTATGTTCTATTCAGTGGAAGTGACTATTAATGCCTAGCTATTCTGTAAACAAATTTGTTAGACTAGAGTGTTTGTTTTGTACTATGTAGCATCCAAAATATGCATAAATGCACTACTACCAGAACAAATTGTGCTTTGATTTGACTTGGAAAAGTTTGAGGATCAGAAGGACTAAAGAAGAGGTATAGAAGGATGCCAATGGTTAGGAACCAGTACATATTTAGCTACACTGAATTTAATCACTATGCTTGGTCTTGATTCCTATTTAAGTGTTTGTGTTACTACTAAGATAGTATAGCTTTGCTTGGAAATGATACCATGATAAACAAACACTTCATTCCTTTTTTTGCTTCCCTCCCCCCCCCTCCCCCATTTCTTTCCTATTTTGTGTGTTTCCATTTTTTGCTTTTGAGGGTATTTCTGTATATTATTTTTGCTTTTTCCTTCGCATCAACTCTGTGTGTGTGTGTGTTTTTTTTTTTTTTGTAAACTAATTTTTTATCTTTCATTCTTCTTTATTTGCTCATTTTTTTGTGTGAAATATATGTATTTTTCTTTCTTCTTTAGATAAATCTTGCTTGAAAAGTAAAGATCTTGAGTGGTATTTCTTTTACCCATGAGAAAAATACAAATTGCTGCTCAAATGATTAAAACAAACGCCAATTCATTATAACTCATATATAGGCTACATTCAACACAATAAAAATTAATATACTCTCTAAGAAGCTGCGTTCATTTGATTCCTTAAAATATAGGCTTTGCCTGCTCTAAGAAAATTTTCCAAGATCTCATTCAAGACCCTTATTAGTGTATAGGCTTACATCATTGCCCACTTCTCATATTCCTTTGTTTAGCAACTACTCTCTTTGCAAATTCAATTCCTCTCATACTGCAGACATTGTGCAAATATGACATACATGAAATTCAGTGTTAGAATCCTTAATAACATCAGAAATTAAGAAGCTAAGGAAAAAGGTCATCAATAATTGCCACAATCTCTGTGATAATATACTTGTAATATTGAATATATAACGTACAATATAACATTATATAGTTTAGTAGGGTCTCTGGATAGTAGTAGTTTTTCTCAATATGATTAGTTTGATGTTTTGGAGTTCATATTTTTGAAAAATATTCTGATTTGTCTCTTTTTTTATTTTTATTTTTATTTTTATTTTTATTTTTTGGTGCTTAACATTAGGTGTAATCCAAAGTGCAGTGTATTTGTCATTTCTTGAACTTGCTATTGGTCTTAGTTACTGCTTCATTTTCTATTTTACAGAATAAATCTTTGGATGCTATTTACTACTTTGATTGTGTAGTTGTGGTACTAACTACTGGATGCTAGATTAATTTTCAGGGGGAAAAGGGTTCGAAATCGATGGACACCTAACAAGATTTGTTCCAATCAAAGCTTTTTCATTCCTTAAAAAGAAGGGGTGAAATTGTTGTTGGAATTTCCCAGCCATTGATGTTGTTTTTAAATCTGATTCTAGTAATTGAATTTGTGGACAAGGTCGCCGCTGCAGTTTGGACCCACAACACCTTTGCCAGATAAAAAGTTGTAGGTGTTCATTCTTGACAGACTTCAAAATTATGTGGCATTTTTTTGGCCTTTTAGCTGCTTATATATTAGTTTTTTTTCGGTACTATTCAGTTTTTGCTTTTGGTGATAGGTTTATTATCATTTCTTGAATATAAATGCAGGAATGACACTTATGGAGTTTTCTCAAAGCCTGTAGATCCAAATGAGGTATTGTTGGAATGACCTAATTATACTTAAAGAGTTCTTCACATAGATTCCCAGGATTTGTGTTGAAATAATTTCGGTGTAACTTCCTGATTATCATGAGATCATTTAGCACCCAATGGATTTTAGGACAATGAGGAAGAAACTTGATGGTGGAAGATATTTGAACTTGGAAGAATTGGAGGTTGGTTTTTAATTGTTTTTGCCTAGACTTTGTAATGTCAGTGTCCTGCTATTCTTTACCATATCAGGGATGATCTATTTGCTGCGATTTTTTTTTTTTTTTAGTTGGCATGGTAGGGCATGGTAGGCTTATCATTATTATTTTTTTAAATATAATGATTTATTATTATTTATTATTCTTTTTTATCATAAATTATATAATGATAAATATCATTTTGTCTGACGAATATTATTTCGATTTTGCTTAAATGAAATAGTAACTATCACCTGATTGTGCATGAACTATATGAAAAAAGATAATAAAATGAGATAAAGAAAATAAGGACATTCATTGGGATGACAATTGAGGAAGTTTGGAGAGATATCCAACAAGGGCAGAAGATAAGGAATATAAAGGAAATGAGTTGTCAAGAAAGAGAGCCAACTCTTGATGAGACAACGCTGGAAGATAGGCATCAATAATGTGGTTAGATAATGCTTTGACCTTGCATAATTTTATTCCTATGGGCTTGTCGACTTCCCCCTCAATTGATGCACTATCAAATGCACCAATGACGGTCAGAAGGGGGATGCTGCAGACATTGAGAAGACAGTTGATGGTTATTTATGTTCGCTATTCCTTATTAAGGTTTGTTTTTATTATTTCAGTGTTAAATTGATTGGTTTATTATTATTATTATTATTATTATTATTATTATTATTATTGTTGTTGTTGTTGTTGTTGTTGTTGTTGTTGTTGTTTTGCATGTTCTTAATTTCTTGTAGATGATTGTTTTAGTTCATCTATTTTTCAAGCAAGCTATTAGGAATGAGATGAATTTGGAAAGCCTAAATGTCCCTTTTAAGTACAGAACCATGAACTCCTTCTGGAAGTACTATTATGGAGAAAAAGTTGAACCATTTCCAACTATTTTTATAGGAGGAAACAATGAGGCATCTAATTACTTGTGGGAGTTGTAAGTTGCTTGAATTTTCTTTTCAATAATGATGTAAATTAATATTCCATTGTTCAATCATGCTTTTTGAGAGACCTTATATTAATGCCCTTGTCCTAACTGTTGCATTCCTTTCCTTAGCTTTTGATCTAGGAATGATTGGCAAGAAAGCAAAATTTATGAAATGCTTGAATATGTTTATGGTGTGATGAAGGAAAAATATTCTTATCATTCATTTCTGTCTCTGTTGAAACTCTAAGGACCAATGTGAAATAGAATGGCCACCTCCCAACACTAAGAGTGATTAAAATATTGCTAGATTCTATTTTGAGAACATAGGATGACTAATGAATTGAAAAATTGATCTATTCTTTCAAATATTACAAAGGATGGACATCACCTAATATATACTTCCTTGGTTTTGTAGGAGTGGTCAAGTTTGGAAACATTTGTATTGGTGGACTTTTTGAAATATACAAGGAACGAGATTATCGCTTAGGTATTATTATGTAGCATGCACTTATGTTAAAATCGATCTGTATGAGTGGAATTCTAAAATGTAAAATTTCCTTTTTCTCCTGAATACTTGGTTTAAAGCAACTTATTTTTAATTAGCTTTGGCATGGAAGGCCACTATGAAAAGCTTCCATACAATGACAGAGATATTCAGTATGTGTATCATGTTCTTGAGTATGATGTTCACAAGCACATGAAAGTTGAGAAACCAATTGAAATATTCCTTTCACATGATTGGCCAATAGGAATTAATGATCACGGGGCATTCAAAAGCCTTCTTCAAGAAAAGCCCTTCTTTGAGCAAGAAGTAGTTATCTTTATGACCATTTAGTTTATTCTTAGTTTTCTTATCATAATTATAAATCTAGGTAAAAAATGTAATTAGTTTATATGCATTTTCTGGCAAGTCTGGAATATCTTGAATGTTTCAACTTGTTAATCTAGAAAGAATGGCAGTCCTATATTTTATTTTATTTTTTTTAAAAGTGAAATAAATTTGGAAAGTGTGACTGCAGTTTTTTTCCCTGAATTTCTCTTGGTAAATTTGCTTATTTGTGCACGATAAATTCAATTTTTATTAATTTTTTATGATAGAATTGTATTTCTTCCATTTTACTTGATCTATGAGATTAGATTGTCACATAAATTGTCATGATTTACTATCTGTATTCTGGCTAGAGAATTTACTTTTGAAGACTATATGTGAAATATTAGTGGTATGAATAACATATGCCTTGTCCATTAAAATTATCTTTGATTGGCTTCTATAAGCTTACCACAATGACTAAGGCTTGCATTAGTCTAAGACATATGAAACAGAATATAGACCCTGCATTAAATAATAACATGTTACAGTCCTCAAAAAACCCGGTGCCCAACGTACAATGCTAGCATATCACCTTAGTGTTGCTTCTTTTGATCAACTGCATCATGACATTCTTAAACTGTGTTTTTTGTACAATCAACCATTACTATAACTCCTACTATATTTTCTACCATGATTTTCTTTGTGAAATGAATTCTATTGAATAGTTTATAGACTTTATTATTTTACAATACTAATATAGAGTTGGGTCTCATAGAATATGACATGGTAATAAAATATGGTAGTCACTACTGTTTAAATTGTCAGAAAATTAGCCTTCTAAAGTTCAGCTTGTCTATCTTTTCAAGAATAACTACTTGGATAAAAATGCACACTTAATTGTTTGTTGAATTTGATTAAAACCCTGTGAAGGTCTCAAAGAATGAACTTGAAGAAAAGACTAAGATACAAGCTATTGTAGCGGCTTCACTTACTCGCTGCTCATCTATATATGTGTTCACAAGCCTCTTTGGATTCCTCCTATTTGGTGGTGCAACTATTGATGATGTGATTTCCATCTTTTACATTAATCTTGGGATTCCTTATGCCTCACTGCTAAATGATGCTGTTTGCATTAGCTATGCTACTCACTTGATGCTTGTCTTTCCCATTGTTTTCAATCCACTGAGGTTGTACTTGGATGGCATTCTCTTTCCATCTACAAGGCCACTGACTTCTGAAAACCTGAGGTTTGCATCAATCAGCATCAGTCTCATTCTACTGAACTTTTTAGGAGCAAATTTCATACCCAGCATCTAGGATGCTTTCCAGTTTATTGGAGCAACTGCTACTGTTTGCATTGGATTCATCTTTCCTGCCGCTATTACTCTCAGGTTTGTTAGATTTATGGTTTCAGGATTTTTCTTCCCCTCAGAACTTAGTGTTGATTCATCAAAAAACTTTGATTTTTACATATTCTTTGGCTACTACAAAAGTAGACAAGAAGGAGAAAACAAATTGTGAAAAATTTAGTAGGAAGCATAAAGAAGAGAAAATGATGGGATTTTACAAATCAAAAAGCAAGATCACGTGAAATTCTCTTTCATAATTGAACTCGTAAACATGATTGCTCTTGTGGAGAAAATTGATGAATCCCATTTTCGCATTATGGATTTTCTATTGTGTGATTCTCTGAGCAGGGTAGAGAAATGTCATTGTCAGCTATTGCTCCATAGCCTCCATTACCATCTAAAACAAGGCAGACATAATTGAGCCATATGAAACATTTAAGGTTTCACAATTATAATTCAGTCTAATAGATTTAAGCTTCATTCTGCACCAACTAGCTCATTTTCGTGTGAAAAGTCTACATGGACCACCCCTCTTTAACCTTTGCCTTGCTTTGTAATTTGTTGGATTATTCTTTCTTCTACTGTTATAGCATGGAAATTTCTCATTGATTTCAAGTGTTTTTCAAAAAATGTCTAACAAAATCAATGGTACGTTTTATTTATTTTTTATTTATTTTATTTTTTGTGAAACAATGATCCTTCATAGAGCCATTGAAATAGCAATAACAAGAAGTAGCTATTATAACCACAATAAGTAGGCGGAAATTCTAGCGTCAACTGGGTCTACGCAAGAAGTGCCTATAACTAGATAGCCCAAATGTGGAATCCAAGTATGATAGTCTTAAACTGTAAACTTACAAGGAAATTTTAAAGCAGGCTTTTTTTAATGGTTGGCAGTCTTACATATGAGTTCTCCTTGCCTCTTAGCCGAAGCGAGAATGCCTTATATGACTTCAATGTTTCCTACACGCCATTACTCCAAACCCTATTACACCAATAGCAAGAAACACTATCACTATCCCTACCTTCTGTCCAACACTAACTGATAAACCGTGTGACACATTCTAATGTAATTGTGTTTGTCAACTAGGATTGACATGACTCCTACTTCTTGTCAGGAATTTTCAAATCAATTGGTGGATGTTCTCAATTAATGACTACAAGCACTTGTTGCCCTACCCTTTCTTGTTCTAGCATGATACTGACTGCTCTGGCTTACCGAATACAGGAAAAATAAAGCCTGATGCTGACTTTTACCAGGAAGTTCTAAAGCATCTTGATGTTGAGCCAGACAACTGTATATTCGTTGACGATAAGTAGACCTCTATTATGTATTTTGTGGTTGTGGCATGGTTGAAATTAATGAGAATTTGATTTGATTGATTTTATGAACCCAATTTTGCTCTGTTGTTTGATTTCTATTGCAGTGGAGGAGTGGAATTTGGTGGATCTGATAGGCTCTGGAGAGTTCAAAAGGCATAAAACGGGATAAAAGATGACTTTATTAAGCATGGAATTGGTGTTTTTGATACTTCAATTATTGGATGAGGAGAAATATAAGGAAACGATGCACAAGTAAGACTTCTGTTCCATTTCATTATTTTATATGTATTTTGGTTTTTAATTCTCTCTAGAAATGAAGTTTTATTTCTAATATGCAGTGATGTTTTTGCTATTTCGTTGGCTGGAGTTGCAATGGGTTTCATATTTTATTTCTATTATAACTCATATTCTTTGTTTTTGATTTGTTGCTGGACATATTGTTGTTGGTATTTAAAGTTTTTTATTTTTGCAGACGTGATCATGGGAAGGTTGTGAAGATTGTTAACATTTTGTTAATAAAATAAAACAAACATTACAAACTATAGGTTAAACACTCGACTTTATTAGATGACCACCAATTTTATTCTCTTATATTGCCTTTTTTTGCACTCTTTATTTCCATGGAGCTTTTGTATTTTGTTAGTAACATCTATTTTGCTGAAAATATTTTCTAGTATTATTACAAACTTCATTTTGCTTTTTGATCATACTTGTAGTCACAATTATGATAAGTGAATGGCTTTGTAGACCATCAAACCCTATAATCTTTTCCCCAAAAATATTGTGACTCCTCCATCATTTAATTAAAGTAATGTGCCTCATGATTTATTTAACTTTATCAAATTAATATAAGTTTTACAATACCCATTTATGTGAGTCAACCTAATATGATTATTCGGGTCAAAAAGAATTAATTTTTGCTTTAATTGTGTTTGAATATTAATTTTCTATATATTGTAATTAATTATTAATTTTCAAAACATTGATCACTTATAAAACCAAATAAAACAAAGTTACTATGTCTATCATTTATCTTAGATTTTTTATTCTAAAAATATTTACATCAAAATGAAAAAAACATTATAATTATATTTGAGTTTGATTTGAAATAATTTATACTTTATTTGTTCAAGAATAAATTTATATTTTAATTGTATTATAATTGAATATATTATTATTAAATTTATACTGTTGTCAAATTCAAGTGTAATTGAATATATTGTTATTTGATTTTTCAAAATACACAAAACTTCTCAAACATCCCAAGGGCGTCAAACTTTCACTCAATCACAGTCACATCACATACCAATGTGTGTGTCTGTGTTTTTTTTTAATTTAATTTAATTTTTTTAAAATTGTGGGACGGGGGTTGGTGTGGGTTATGCCGTGGAAAACAAGATGGTAATTTCAAAATATGCACGCTGATATGATAGGTGCAAAAGACTTTAATAGGTAAATTGGACCATAATAGGGAAATTGCGTTTTTAGGTGGGGCCAATTTGAAGAAATTGAAAGTTCAATCAAGAAAGGTGATAAAGTAGATGCATTAGCAGGATAATGAACTTGGATAATACAACAGAGACGAAAGTTCAATTTCTTCTCCAAAATGTCTTGGATTTTGTCTCTCTGGGACTCTATTGTTCAAAAAATTTTAACATTATTGTATAAAAAGAAAGAAAAGCATCACCATATGGAAGCATAATAAGCCAAGAGTACAGAGGACAGAGGCTACCAATCAAATTAGTAATCCCTAGCGGAAATTTGGGAGAATGTCTTGCAATTTGGAAATCACAGGAAACCCAAATGTAATATGGTTTGAAATGTGAAAGATATAAACCAATTACACACAAACACACACACACATATATATATATATATATATATATATATATATTGTTTCCGTAGAAAATGTTAATAATTTTATCAACATTAATTATCATTAAATTTATGAAAATTTCTATTTAAATTAGTTATTTTCTATCAGGTGCTGTATGTTTGCCCTGTCTTATCTTTTTAAGGCCGCACCATGGGCTCCATTTGCATGCGCAAAAGGAAAAGGAGGTGAAATTATTGCAAAAAGACGAAGCAGAATCCTAGAAGGATAAGAGAGAGTGGAAAATTATTCATCCGCTGTCTGCCACTTTTTTATAAGTATTATTCTATATGCCCTTTTTAGCCCTTTCATAAAGGCGGACGCTGGATTTGTTTTGTAATTTTTTTAAAAAAAATAATACTCTCTGGGTCTACAAATAAGTGAGTAATTATTAAAACTATATATATATATTAAATAATTATAAAATTTTATAATTAAAATAATTAAAATATCTATTATATCTATTGTTATATTTTTTTTATTATCTCTCTTACCTCATTAATTTGACAGAATTGAAAGAATAATTAAATTCACTTTTGATTATTTTTATAAAATTAGTCTGGCATCTCCATGCTACACATGGAGGTTTCTGCCCGTCAAGTTAATATATATATATATATATATATATATATATTATTTTTACAAAATTGTATACATATTTTTTTTCTTAAGATCTCTTTTATTGAATAATGACCAATTATTTTGTGTAAATATTGAAAACAAATGAAGTATAAGCTCAGATAATGGCTTTGTTTAGAAAAATAAATATCTTCAAACAAATGCTTTGTTTTTTGCGAGGAGAGCTTTATATTTTGCTTCTCCTAAGTATAAAATCCTACTATAACCCTTAATTATACCCTGAAATTTACAAAAACATCTTCAAATTTAAAAGAAAGACTATATGTTGTAATATCACAATATGAATATAAACATTGAAATCCTACTATCGAAATATTTTTAAAAAAGAATGAGAAAGTAGAATAACTAGAATATTGGGCAAAAGAACTGGTAAGTTATTAGACTCCTTAATAAATACACTACACTAAGAAACTGTGTTTTCATTCCTTTAACTATCAATACACAAATATAGAAGTATAGTTGTTAGAATTCTTATACAAATAAAACTTTATTGATAGGAGGAAGAGACAGTTGTAGAAGTGGTAATAATTTGCCAAAGAAAAGGGATGTGAAAGAACAAATAAGAAAGAAAAAATTTTAATTCCTAAATGATCACATTACAATCTTACATATTAACCACTTTTGTAGCTTTACCAATGCATACAATTAGTAAACCATAAGCCACTGGATCAAGAGTTTCAACATTTTCCCACCTGTAGAAACCAAACAAAAAGGACCTTAATTTAAAGGAGAACACCTATTGAGAAAGTAAAAAAAAAAAAAAAAGAAGAAGAAGAAGAAGAAAAAAAGGACCTTACTCCAAAAAAATTGAGAAGAAGAAAATTATACATATGGCACTCAATGAAAATAGTAAGGATGAGCTAAACCATTATTTTTTATAAGTTCATTCTAATCAAGAATCTATACTATAAAAATAGTTTCTAATATGATTTTCCCAATAGAATATTTGATTTGTTTGTATAAACTCACATGTAGTTCTTCTAGACGAATCGTATGTTAACATTTTCTCAATGAGATTTTTGGCCAATGGATTCACATGTGGAAAAACAATCGCCAGCTGCTGATAAGAGAAATGTGGAATCTGCCAAATATATCTTTTCACATCCTCATTGCGTACAGAGTCAAGATCAAATTCAGTTGGTGTCCCAAAATCTATAAGTAAAACAATGAACATGTTCAGTCACCAAGGAAAAAAGCTATCAATGAAATAAAGGCAGAAATAGTGAAAAAAATGCTTAATTATTTTTGAAGACAAGACAATATAATGCAAAATGACAACATCATAAAAGGTAGTTAATAATGATTCCTATACAACTTTAAGTGTAAAAGATTTTGCACTATAGAAAGTAAACAAAAATATGACAAAAATACAATGTACAAACTTATCCTAGTAAGAAATCAAAGAGTTACTTGTCAGGACTACAATCTAGGATCTATTTACCAAGAGAATACTTGTACTTATTCACATTGCACTTAGTGAAGAATAGTTAGAACACAAATAATGTCCAATAAGAAAGTATTATGCAAAGGACACGTAGAATCTTTACATGTTGCAAGCAGTAAAGTGATGAGAAAAGAATCAAGAGTGTGGAGGAAAATGTTTACAAAAGCCATCAAATCTTTAAATAATGAAGGCGATCAAGAGTGCATTCAAATAGAGAAAGTAAGCTTCCACTCCCACCAATGATAAACTGAAGTAGTTCTTACAGAAAGCATGATCATTTCTCACTTTTCTTAGGTCTCACTCACTCAAAAACCACATGCTCATAGACCCTCTCTGGACTTTTCTACCAGCTAGTCAAGGAAACAAGCATTACAAATAAAATCTAACTCATTGTAAAAGTAGCAAAAATCACACAACGGAGGAAAGTTTAGATCTTACTCAAACCTACCTTTTCCCAAGTTAAAAAAAAAAAAGCACTCAAATCTTCCACTTCCTTTATGTAATAGAAGCTTATCTAATCACTTGACAGATTAATACATCTTAGCATGTCGTGGCAGATAGCATTGCCAAAAGGATGGAGCGTATTAGTTTTTGATGCGTATGGATTTGGGTATAAAAATCATATAAAAATAAGTACATTCCCAATCAAGTTTAAATTAAAACGTTAACCCCGAATTACACATATGAGCAAGCGTACTCATCATTATCAAAGCATAAGGTTCAAACGAGTGTCGATCCTTAAGGAATAAGTATACACTAATCACCTTTCTTTTATTGTTTAACCAACTCTATAAAGTGAAAAAAAAACGAAATAAAATAAAACAAAAGAACATAAAAACAATATATATATATATATATATACGTGTCAAGGATGGAGAATTATGTAACTCAAGCCATTTTTTAGACAAACATGATCTTAAAGTATCCAACCATTATCATAACTAATTATTCTCTTGGCATCATGAATGATGAAGGTAGATTCACTTCGATGGTCAATCCATGAAATCACTATCCTCTAGATATATCAATATCACTTGGTCTATCTCAATTTAATTCACCCAAAAGATGCATTAAACACAATCCTTAATTAAATTTCCTTGGTCTGGAAAATTTAAAGTATGAAATTAATCAATGAATCCTTAGTCTAGCAAACATTAATTAACCTTTTATTACCTAATCCTCAGCAATTAACCTATTTGGTCTAGCAAGTTAACAACCAATAAATATGAAATTAATCAATTGCAACCACCATCAACCTCTTTGGTCTAGTAAGCTAATGAAAAGAAACAATTAATTAATTTCTTCATACGCCCAAGTAATTATATACCAAGAAGAACAATCAATTAATCAAAAGATCAAATAACTCTAAAAATCATGAATACCTAAAACAATTTTGAATTACAATAAAACAATTAATACATCATTGTTCAAGAAAAAGAATACAAAGTAAAAGAAAGCACTCATAGACAATCCTTCTTCTTCCTTTGAAGACCTTCTTGCACAACCCTCTTTGAATTGAAGAATTCCTCATTTGATTTAAGTGTTTTTCTATGATGATCAATGAATTCTCCTATTTTCTCTTGTGTTTTCCATCTATTTATAGGTTTGGGAAGTGCCTAAACTCGTTGGTGTAATGTTCTTGGCCGAGTAGAAGTTGGAAAGTACTAAAACTCCACAGATTACAAAAAACTACGTAGAAAAAATCAAGCACCGCCTTAACTTCAGGGCACAGCCGACGCCGCCTTGGCTCTCAAAGCCGTCGCCGGTTGTGTTCTGTTTCTCCACTTGTTCGTCGATTTTTATTTGAATTCCGCACAATGTATTCCAGAATGTAGCCGGCACCGCCTTAGCTACTGAAGCCAGTGCCGGTTCCACTCTGTTCCGCTCTGTTCCACCAATTTTTTGCCACCTTGAAGATAGTGCAACCAGTGCATGGCCGGTGCTAGTTCTTCTGTCCCAGCTGGCGGCGCCTCAATATGTTTCGCAACATTTTTGCTTCGTTTTACCCTAAAAAATCTAAAATAATGAACAAAATACCTTTCCAAGGGTAAAATATCAAATATGAAGGAATATGGCTAGTTATTGAATAAAATTTATCACAAAAGAACCTCAAATAATTAGAAAAAATACGACTAATTTAGCCCATATCATATTCCCCCACACTTAGCTCTTTACTTGTCATCAAGCAAAGTATCAAAGACAAGTAGGAAAACACAAGGTTTCATCAATCACTCAATCAATTTCAAAACAACATTTTCAATGCTTTCTTTATTCAAGAACATAAAACACATGATACTACATCTTTCACGGCAAATGCAAGACTTGTGTAGGTGAATAATGACTTAGTAGAACCATCACAATACTTCACAATATTCTCAAACAATTGGAAAAAATTTATCTCAAAAAGGATATGCATTCCATAGGCTTACCTTTCATACACTCTCTCCACTAATTCGGGACATATCATGATTTTACTTAGATCAAGTAGGACTTTCAAGCTTGTAATGTAAGGCTAAAGGCTTGTAATGTAACTTATCAAACGAAGGATATAGGAAAATCAAAAATCAAAGAAACTGAGAGTTCGCAAGAAAAGGATAAACAAATGAATAAAGAATTTCCAAACTCTTTTTGCTCTCCTATTCCAAAAATCAATCAAACCATAACCTTATTCAGCAATTACAACTCCACTCAAGCAAATCTTGCATTTTTGTTTTCTTTTCTTTTTCGTCTTCTCAAATTTTTTACTTTCTTCATCAATTCTTCCATATTTTTCACAAGATCACTCATAATTTTCAGCAATGGTATCAAGTACCTCATATGAACTCAACTTTTACTGCTCAATCACTATCCCTTTTGTGATCTTTCGTCTCTCTTTTCCTTTCAAAAATTTTTCTCTTCTTGTCATTCACTACTACTTTTCTTTTCTTTCTCAATTCCTTTCTTTCCATCTTTTCTAGCAGCTGTTTCTTTTCTTCTCTTATTTCCAATCTCTCTTTCCAGCTTAATTCACTATTAATACATGATTGAAAGTAACAAGTCATGATCTTTTTCGAGTATTCTTCCTCAACATTCTCTTACATATACTTTCATCCATCAAGAGCATAAAAATATGAAAAATTATTCAAACTCTCAGAAACAAGCAATGGACAAAGTATTGTGACGGGTTTTAAAGAAAGAAACCAACAATTTAGGCTCAAAATAGGCACTAGGCATAATATAACAATAGGTAGGCTTGAAAAGCTCAAACTATCCAAAGAAGGCCTATTACCGTCATCCATAAGTTAAATCATCATTGTCTTTCTTATTTTACCTCGAGAGGTATTCAAGTAATTTCTAGAATGCTCCATGAATTTTAGTAGAAAAACAGGTTTAAGAACAATGCAAAGCATTTGATCAAGAACTACTTAGTCCAAGTGAGTGCAAAAAGTCATGCATTAGCCATAAATGATCTAGAACATATGCTCTATAATCCATCATAAAGACATGCATTAAAAACATAGCTTGAAATCTCAAAGAAAATCAAAAAAAATTTGAAAATTTTCGCTCAAAATGTTTTGCTCCCAAGAAGGCTAAAGTATATGTATAGAAGACTTGTCAATTAAATCACTCCCCCACACTTAAACTGGACATTATCCTCAATGGCCAAATAAATATAACAAAGAATAAACCATACCATGGGACCTAAAGTATAAAGGTGAGAAGAGATAAGAAAAACACACTTCCATTCATTGGGCATTGTGCTGTACAAGAGCTGAATGCTTGAAGAACGAGGCATTGACAAAGTACCTAAAAAGAAAAATACAAAAGAGCACACCAAAGCATAAAAACTAAAAAAGAAAATAAAGACAAAAACAAAAGAGAACATAGTACAAACAAAGGAAGAAAGCAAAAAATACGACAAAGAAAAAAAACATTAAAAGAGAAAGGAAAAACAAGAGTGATCGAGAAAATATAGACAATCATCATCAATCCTCCTCCTCATCATCAGCTGGTGTAGAAGTTCCCTCACCCCCATGTGGCCCAGAAGAATGCTGCCTCAATTCGGCCAATTGCTGCTCCATAGTAGCTTGCCGTCGCTCCATGTTAGCCATAATACCTTGCAAGTGTAGGAACACCTCCATTTGCTGGTCTAATCGTCCTAGCACGGTAGTTTCAAAGTCAGTCCAGTGTTGGGACTGAGAACTGCTAGCTCGTGTACATGCCGGTGGTGGTGGGTGCTTCTCCTCCACTGTGGGTGGCATTACCTGACCGGGATGTCGAACCTCGAAGTGAGTTAGCCATTTTTTCAATTCTAAGTTGTACTTGTATCCGCAACTCATCAGAGTTTGCTTAGTCACCATATCGTGCTCAGTGGTAGCCTCATCAGTTCTCCCTCAAGACTAACACCAAAGTCTTTCAGAATTTTCATTATAACCAAGGGAAAAATAAAGGCTTTTGTTAAGAGACGGTGATGAACAACATCCCTAATGGATTGGATGATCAAAGGTGCAAGAGGGATAGGCAGTATGTTCATCATCCGATGCAAAACATACGTGCCAATAAGTTGGGCCTCGTTGAAACCACTAGCACGAGGTACAACATTGAACCCAAACATATAGACTAGAGCTTTAAAGTTAGCAGCAAGATCGTTGTTGGAATATAAACTATTGGCTTGAAAGGCGTTATGCTTATACAACCCTAGTGTGGCTCTAGTCCCGCTAACATCCAAATACGGGTCAGAAAGAATCTTTTGATTATTCACATCTATCCTTTGCCAAGAATTATCGTCAAATACCTAGAGGAGGTTAGCTAATTGATTTTGGGTGATGACAATGGGGATTCCTTTCACTCTCGTTTCAATATGGGGAAGATGTTTATTGCCCTTATCAATTATGTTAGCATAAAATTCCTTGATGAGCACTGGACAATACTTCCCTTTTAGTTGTACTATCGAACCCCATCCTAACCTTCTAAACATCATTCCCAATTTGAGTCCACGGTCTAAAGTACGCACGGAAATAATTTTATTGGATGCTTTCCTATTGTACCATTCCTCACAAGATGCATCAATAAACTCAGTTGGTCTAAAGAACAAATGATTGATAGATGAAGGGGATGAGGAAGAAGAAGCTCTCGCTCTTTTAGAAGAATAACCCCTTGCTCTAGACATGTTCAAGTAAGGAGTGGGGGAAATAGGAAGAGAGAACAATTGAGCTCAATGATGTCAAACAGGATGTAACTACCCCTTACAAATACACTCGTCAAATCTTACTCAACCCTCAACCAATCTCACAATCCACAAAACCCAAACTCCTTCAATACATATCACACTCTAACCATCAATCCATTCAATCCCCTCCACTCAATTCAACACAACCTGTAACAATACATGTAGAGTGCACTGTAAAGCATAAACGTGTTGAATATCCTCAATGCATGCAATTAGATATGATCATGTTAATAAAGGTATCATCATGGCATTACGTGAAAAACAATGCAATTTCCATATATAGCTTATAGTCAATCATCACAAATAATCATAGTTCCCTAATGATCATATGCATGGATCAAGTATCAAAGAATCAGTAACTCCTAATCTAGTCCAATTCATTAAGCTCAAGGAGTAATGCATAATTCAAGAAAGCAAACACAATCCCAATTTTAGGCCAAAATTGTTCCTAAAATCAGAAAAAGTCATCTACACCATTTTAACCGTAGGAATTGAATAAAAATCATATATTTGTGCTCATGTATGCATGGGCAAGCAAAAGATGTAAGCTTGTTGCACAAATCTAAACTTCTTGCTTGTGGATTGAATGTGATGTTATTGTGAAAAATGGAAGAATTTGAGGATTTTGATCCATAGGATCAACAATAGAGAGGTAGATAGGTGTTATAGAAGTTTTTAGGAGATGAAAAATTAAATTTTGGGAAGTGGAGGATGTGAAGCCTGTGCAAGTTAGAGATAATTTAAGAGGAAGTTTGGAGACTTTGAAGAAAAAGTGACCAAAATGGCCTATAAGTTGTACCTACCCGACAAGAACCGGCGCCGGTCTTGGCTTTTCGAGCCGACGCCGGCTTGGTTCTGTCCGGTTCTCCAAAATTTTTCTTTTAATCAAAATAAGAAAAACATAATAATGCTGAATAATGCACTCTAATTATTGAAAAACAATCAATCAAAACGACAAGAATAAAAATTGTCTCAATAAGTAAAAAGGCTTCAATGTTTCCCACGGCTTTGATCCCGTAGATTTTTCTCAGTATTTCCTGGCAATGTCCCAGCTTGACGATCTCGTAGTAGTTTAGCCAACTGACCAATTTGGTTTTCCATGTTGCGCATGGAGGCCTCTAGGTTCCGTGTCGTCACATCGATCCGTTGGAACTTAGTCTCCGTTGTACTTACCAATTGGCCAATCAACTTGTCCAATGGTGGCTTTGAAGGTGCTGCAGTATTGGTTATGGGGTTTTGGTTCCTTTGATTGCCTCTAAGATTGAAAGAACCCTGCCTAGGTTGATTCCCATTGCTCCCTGCAAAATTAGGGTGATTTCTCCAACCAGGATTATAGATAGAGCTATAAGGGTTGTTACTTGGTCGGACATTACCTGCAAAAGCCGCTTGTTCTGAAGTTTCTTGGAGTGACCTCATATGTTGGCATTCATGATTGGGGTGTCCCTCTCTACAGAAATTACAACTCACGTTTAAGAGCTGGCTGTTGGGTATTTCAGGCTCGTATCCCATACGGCGCAGCGGAAAATAAATCGAGATACCCTCCCAGGACTCTTCTATGTGTGGAAAACAAGACATAATGACAATAAAGGCAACAACTTTTACCTTTGGGTGATCGTGCGAAGAACAAAATTTTCTTCCTCAAGTTGAGGCGCAATCCAGTAATCCTCGTGATCAACCTCCATGTGAGTTGAATGTCTACCCACTATAATCATAGTATGTGTTTCTGTCTAATAGTAATCCACACAGGGGAATACTCAAACACGTAGTTTTCTGTGCTAGCAGAAATTCTAAGTGGCGGCTAGGGTTCCTCTTCAAGATCAAATCGAGAGAGAATAAGAGAAAAAGTTTGTGGCTCTTGTTTCTTCCTGTGTGTTGTTCAGCTATTGGTTAGGGTTTTTCGTGTGTTATTAGCTACTACATATCACACGAAATTCCCTTCCCAAAACTGAGAATTCTAATCCTATTAGAATTTCCTAATTGTAATTGGAAATATCAAGTTCTCACAATTACAACTTGTACCACAAATTATAACTAATTATAATTTGTTCACAATAACTTTTCTTTCTCTCAATCAACCCCACAATGTTATCAAATAACATCTTGAGTATATAATCATCTATTATGTGTGACCTATTAGGTTTCCCAGTCAATTGGTAGAGAACATGAATTAATCCAAACGTCTTTAAGATTAATAATTCATAATTAATTAGAATTAATCCTATTAATTCTAATCAGGATTGGTTTAATAATTCATCAATTAATAAACATATGTTCCCAGATCATGAGTGGTATCTAGCAACACATCATGACCACCCAAGAGTCCAAGAAGTCAAATGGCTTGACATGAACCCTTCAATAACAAACTTTAGTGCAATTAACTCTTTTCACCATATAATATCTCATTCGGTTTAGAGTACGGAATTAGTGCCAACTCCCTCCAAAATTAATTCTGGCCCAAATATAATAGTACTTGTACCAGGAACCCACTACACTAGATGTGTATCAATTAGAACTGTTTCCAATACACAATCGCCTTGGCCAAGGACTTTCGGAGTAGTAATTCCTACAAGTGGCCGTGAGATATTTGCCCGTACTATTAGGAGTGGTGAATCCTTTATTGACCCTCTCAACTACTTTCGCTTACCTTACAATGTACCTAATATCCACCCCATAGGTAGCCCTCGCCTGATCAAATCAATACTCACGGTTATGAGAACCATCGCCTGATCAAATCAGGAAGTCTAACACATGATAGTCTTAATGCATTCATGATGTCCTATCTCATTAATACTATGACTAGGGACTATTTAAGTACTTACACCATCCAGTGTAGTAGGAATCTCATATCATGATCTCTATCATGATTCCCTTAACACAGTGTTGTACTAGGGACTTTATCGAATAGTTATATTATTTAAAGTAAACAAAAGAAACTGAAAGATAAATAATGCATTTTATTAAAGATAAAATGTGTCATATACAATGTATAAGTTATTGTCTCTAGGGCACAACACTAACAAACTCACACTTGCACTAGAGCCAATCATTCATGTATCTAATACCGAATAACTCAACATGACAATCATGTTTCTTTTGGGATAGTGCTTTCGTAAGCGGGTCAGCTATGTTCTCATCCGTGAGAACTCTCTCTATCTTTGTCAGATTGAAAACTGGCATCAGTATACCCGTTTATTTTCAAATCACCTTTTCCATATATTAAGAGCATATCATTAGTCCTTCGTAAGTACTTAAGGATATTCTTTACAGCCGCCCAATGACCCTCACCAGGGTCGGATTGATATCTGCTCGTCAAACTGAGAGTATAAGATACATCGAGCCTAGTACATATCATAGCATACACGATAGATCTAACTGCCGAGGCATATGAAATCTTACTCATATGATCTCTTTCAACTTGTGTCTTGGGAGACATTGACTTTGAAAGGCTTACACCATGTGACATGGGTAAGAATCCCTTTTTGGATTGATCCATGCTAAACCTCTTCAGCACTTTATCTATGTATGTAGACTGTGAAAGACCAAGTAACCTTTTAGATCTATCTCTATAGATCTTTATACCAAGAATATAGGTTACTTCTCCAAGATCTTTCATGGAGAATTGTTTGGACAACCAAATTTTAACCGTTTGCAAGACAAGTATATCATTTCCTATTAGCAATATGTCATCTATATAAAGCAGTAAGAAAATGATTACTATATATCACACTATACAAGGCTCATCCATATTCTGAATGAAACCAAACTCTTTGATTGTTTCATCAAAATGGATATTCCAACTCCTAGAAGCTTGCTTAAGTCCATACATGGACCTTTGCAGCTTGCACACCTTTGTGCCATCACTGGATGTGAAACCCTCAGGTTGTGTCATATACACTTCCTTAGTCAGATTTTCATTTAGGAAAGCTGTTTTCACATTCATTTGCCAAATCTCATAATCATAATGAGCAGCAATGGCTAGGAGTATCCTGATAGATTTCAACATTGCTATTGGCGAGAAGGTTTCATCATAGTCAATACCATATTGTTGATGATAACCCTTCACCACTAGTTGTGCTTTATAGGTAACTAAATTACCATCCATGTCCGTTTTCTTCTTGAAAACCCACTTGAACCCAATAGGTTTAATTCCTTTGGGTGGATCAACCAAAGTCCATACTTGGTTGTCGTCCATGGAATCCATCTCTGACTTCATGGCCTCAAGCCATTTGCCAGATTCTGAACTATTTAGAACATCCTTGTAGGTAGTAGGCTCATCTTCATCTATAAGCAATACGTCATTGTGGTCACTAATGAAAAATCCATATCTCTTAGGTACCACACGTATCCTACTAGATCTACGAGGTTCTTGTATATTAGAAGGTTCATCTATTCTCTCAATAGATGTGGGGTTAGATGGTTGATCCTCGTTTGTTTGATCTTCATGAACTTCACTAAGTTCAATCTTACTCCCACTGTCCTCTTTGAGCATGTGCTCATTCTTTAAGAAGACGGCATGCTTCAAAACAAACAATTTATTTTCAGAGGGTAAATAGAAGTAATATCCAAAAGATTCTTTCGAATATCCCACAAACAAACACTTGCCAGACTTACTATCATAGTTTGTCCAACTGTGGCCTTTTAACAAAGGCAAGACAACCCCATACTCGCAAGTGAGATAACTTTGGTCTCTTACCAAAGAACATCTCAAATGGGGTAGTATCAACCGATTTTGTCAGAATTCTGTTTAGTATATAAACAGAAGTCTCTAATGCATACCCCTAAAATAATTTTGGTAGGTCTGCAGAAGCCATTATGGTCCGTACCATGTCTAGAAGGGTTCGATTCCTTCTCTCGGATACACCGTTATGTTGAGGTGTATGTGGCGGAGTCTATTGAGATAATATCCTATTATCTCTAAGATAACTCAGAAACTCTTGACTTAAGTATTCTCCTTCTCGATCAAATCTTAGAGTCTTAATACTTTTGCCAAGTTATTTCTCTATTTCATTCTTGAAGTCTTTGAACCTTTCAAAGGCCTCAGATTTCTATTTCATTAAATACAAATACCCGTATCGTGAGAAATCATCGATAAATGTTATGAAATAGTTATAACCTCCTCTTGCTTGTATTGACATTGGGTCACATACATCAGAATGTATGAGTTCTAATAACTCCATGGCCCATTCTCCTTTTCCTAGAAAATGAGTTCTAGTCATTTTACCTAGTAAACAAGACTCGCATGTGCCATATGATTCATAATCAAATGACCCTAAGTCACCAAGCTTGTGTAACTTAGAAACACGATTTTCGTTTACATGGCCCAAATGACAATGCCATAAGTAAGAGGTGTTAGAATTATCTATTTTAAGTTTCTTATTGTTTATATTGAGAATTAGATTGTCCAAGTCTAGAACATATAAACCATTAACTAAAGTTGCTGAACCATAATGAATATCATTCAATGAAAAAGGACAACAATTATTCTAAAATATTAAATGAAATCCACATAAGTCTAAACATGCAACTGAGACAATGTTTTTCATTAAAACTGGTACATAATAATAGTTTTCCAGTTCTAGAATCAATCCCGAAGGCAGGTTTAGCTCGTATGTCCCCACAGCAAGTGCAGCAACCTTTGCCCCATTTACAGTACGTAAGTCTACGTCACCTTCCTCTAGCCTTCTACTGCTCTTTAGTCCCTGCAAGTTATTGAACAAATGAGATCTACATCAGGTATCTAATACCCATATATCATTTCTAAAGGCAGTATTTATCTTAAACATAAATATACCTGGAGAAGAAGAAGAAGAGCTTGTAAGCTTCTCCTTCTGCTTCTTGTCCTTGATGGTCTCCAAGTAGGTTTTACAGTTGCGCCTCCAGTGGCCCATCTTCCCACAGTGATGGCATGAGCCCTTGGTAGCTACGTCCTTCTTGTTCATACCACATTTGGGCTTCATGGCAGCCTTCTTCTTCTTCTTTTGAACTTTCTTTTTAGAAAATGAAGATTCTACCATTAAAATCGCATTGGAATCCTTCTTCATGGAGGACTCCGCAATTTTGAGAAGATTGATCAATTCAGGAATGGTGGACTCAATCTTGTTCATCTGATAGTTAATCACAAATTGTGAGAAACTATTATGCAAACATTGTAGAATTAAGTCAATACTTAAATCATGATCCATTGCAAACCCGAAAGATTTAAGCTTTTCTATCAAGCCCAGTATCTTCAACCTATGAGTGGCCACAGAAGAACCCTCTGCCATTTTATAATGAAATAGTTTTTTCGAGATCTCATACCTCTCAGTTCTAGCTTGGGCATCAAACAACTCTTAAAGATATAAAATGATCGATTGAGCATCCATATGCTCGTGCTGTTTTTGCAACTCAGGAGTCATGGATGCCAGCAAAATACATGATGCTGTATCACTATCCTCCTTGTGCCTCTTGTGGATAGCATGCTCATCTGCATGAGCATCTTGGGCTGGTGGTGGTGGAATAGGAGCATCTAGTACATAGAGCAACTTTTTCAATTTGAGAACGATTCTCAAATTTCTATACCAGTCGAGATAGTTTGGTTCGGTTAACTTGTTAGTTTCCAAAATGCTAGTAAGTTCAAGTTCGTTGACATGATGCAAGTGACCTAGATGTAAAGATAGAGAGCATTAGCTACTTGTATATGCACATGATATGCAAATAATTAATTAGGACTTTAATTAAGCGCATTTTTACTCCACTATTTTACTCAAACCAATAGCTCCCACTACTGATTCGGAAAAGCCCGTTGGAAGCTTTTCTAGTGGACTGGTATCCAAATTCCTCGAGAATAACTTTGGGATTGTCTAATAAGCCACCATTAAGTTCATTGGTAGGTATCCAATACCAATTACATCGTATGTAACTACCGGATCATTGGGTGATTAATAGCTTTTAATCTTAAAGCCTTTTGGGTTACCCTAACTTTTCCTCTAAATTTCTTTATGCATGAGTTTACCCAATCGGGATTAAAAATTTAGTTAAACCTGACCTATTAATCCGGAATTTAATTCCATAGCTTGAACATGCCCAATGTCAAGTAGGCTTGGGTTTGCCCAACAACGTGGTCTCGAAAAAGGACTCTCGTTCTTACTATATTAATAGAAGGAATTAGGTTTAATATTAATTGAGGGATTTCTTCCTTTTAGTGATTTCGTTGAATGACATGCATAATAATCAATAAATCAGATAATTGATAATCATGGTAATAAAGCGATTACGTGGTATGGTTATGAACTTTAGCCTAAATTAATTGTTTGAGCCATAAAAGAAATTAATATAGTTAACCCTATGTGTTTATGCATGATTTAAGTAGAAGGTCTTACCTCATTACCTTGCTTTGGTTGCCATATCCAGAATAGAATAATTCTACTCCTATCTAACATATGTAAACTAATTATATAATTTCCTAAAGAAAAAAAACCTCGAGTTACATTCGAGGGGCGTTAGATGAGAAAAGAATTACACAAGAATTCTAGAGAAGGCAGGACACGCAGTCCCTATTTCATAAAAACCAAAACTATGAAATGCATGAACATATATAATTAGTTTTAGTCCATAACCATCCACCATGCCATTGACTATGCATAAACAAAATAAAGATATACTTTTATTATTCCAAAATCATTATTTTTGGAAAAAAAAAATTCTAAAATCACCATTTTAGAGAATACATCAATTTTAGATTTTCAAAATCATTATTTTGAAGAACAAAATTGATTGTCTCAAAACTAATTTTGAGAAAATACTTTTGGGTCTTGTCTCTTATCAAATGAGGTTTTTCCCTTTCAAAATTCTATTTTGGAATTTTTTTTTAAAAATAGCTGGAAGTCGCAAACAAAGCAGAACCGGCGCCGGTTTAGAAGCCGGAGCCAGCGCAGGCTTTGTTTTGGTTTCCAAAAATTTTTCTCTTCGAAAAAATGATTTTCGGACATCGCGAACAGAATGGAACTGGTGTCGGTGCCACTTGTGTTCTGCAACAATGGCGGTGATTTTCAAAAAAAAAAAAAAATTCCAGAAACAATTTTTGGTGCTTTCTTCTTCTGCAAATTTTCAGTGAGAGCAATTTTCAACAGTATTTTCTGTTTTGAAGCTATAAACAACAACCAATTTGTTAGTTTAAACAAAATCAAAATGGAAAATTAAGATGAAACAGAGGGCAACATCCATGTTGCAAGAAAACGTTTTTCCTGCAGAAGTTTTCAGCACCAAAGAAAGCAGCTTTTCGAAATACGCTGTAACTTTTACACAATCATATTGTGATACGGACCCAACACATAAAAATCGAAACGATTTCGACTCGAGTGAAAATAATTTTCACAGCAAACAAAGACAAACACGAAAATAGTTTTTCATGCCAAAACAATGTCCGTGGACCACACATAGCAAGGTTCTGATACCACTGTTGGGTATATTAGGCTCGTATCCCATACAGCGCAGCGGAAAATAAATCGAGATACCCTCCCAGGACTTTTCTATGTGTGGAAAACAAGATATAACGACAATAAAGGCAATACCTTTTACCTTTGGGTGATCGTGCGAAGAACAAAATTTTCTTCCTCAAGTTGAGGCGCGATCTAGCAATCCTCATGATTAACCTCCACGTGAGTTGAACATCTACCCACTATAATCACAGCGTGTGATTATCTCTAATAGTAATCCACACAGAGGAATACTCAAGCATGTGGTTTTTTATGCTAGCAGAAATTCTAAGTGGCGGCTAGGGTTCCTCTTCAAGATCAAATCGAGAGAGAAGAAGAGAAAAAGTTCGTGGCTATTGTTTCTTTCTGTGTATTGTTCAGCTATTGGCTAGGGTTTTTCATGTGTTATTAGCTCCTATATATCACACGAAATTCCCTTCTCAAAATCGAGAATTCTAATCCTATTACAATTTCCTAATTGTAATTGGAAATATCAAGTTCTCACAATTACAACTTGTACAACAAATTATAACTAATTATAATTTATCCCAACAACTTTTCTTTCTCTCAATCAACCCCACAATGTTATCAAATAACATCTTGAGTATATAATCCTCTATTGTGTGTGACCTATTAGGGTTCCCAGTCAATTGGTAGAGAACATGAATTAATCCAAACGTCTTTGAGATTAATAATTCATAATTAATTAAAATTAATCCTATTAATTCTAATCAGGATTTGTTTAATAATTCATCAATTAAAAAACCCATATTCTCAGATCATGAGTGATATCTAGCAGCACATCATGACCACCCAAGAGTCCAAGAAGTCAAGTAGCTTGACATGAACCCTTCAATAACAAACTTCAGTGTAATTAACTCTTTTCACCATAAAATATCTCATTCGGTTTGGAGTACGAAATTAGTGCCAACGCCCTCCAGAATTAATTCTGGCTCGAATACAATAGTACTTGTACTAGGAACCCACTACACTATATGTGTATCAATTGAAACTGTTTCCAATACACAATCGCCTTGACCAAGGACTTTTCGAGTAGTAATTCTTATAAGTAGCCGTGAGATATTTGCCCCTACTATTAAGAGTGGTGAATCCTTTATTGACCCTCTCAACTATTTTCGCTTACCTTACAATGTACCTAATATCCACCCCATAGGCAGCCCTCGATCGAGCTCCGGAGATTGGAATCAAAGTACAAAGCTCAGCAAACAAAGTACCTTGGAGATCTCAAGTCTAAGGATACTTGCACGTTTGCTACATTGAGATTATATCACTGCCATTAAATAGTTATCCATATGGTTATCTTAAATCTAGGTCATCCAATGAACTTGTTCCATTAACAAACATCCATATGTGAACTTTGAGTATCTCAATACTCACAGTTATAAGATCCACCGCCTGATCAAATCAGGAAGTCTAACACATGCTAGTCTTAACGTATTAATGATGTCCTGTCTCATTAATACTATGACTAGGGACTATTTTAAGTACTAACACCATCCAGTGTAGTAGGAATCTCATATCATGATCTCTATCATAATTCCCTTAACACAGTGTTGTACTAGGGACTTTATCGAACAGTTATATTACTTAAAGTAAACAAAAGAAACTGAAAGATAAATAATGCCTTTTATTAAAATAAAATGTGTCATATACAATGTACAAATGATTGCCTCTAGGGCACAACACTAACACTGCCCTTGAGGCATTTCCATCTGTTCTATCTTCTGGGTTAAGGCATCTACCTTAGCCTCTAATGCTGCTACAACATCCACTTTGTGCACACGAGCTCTAGACCTTGCACTTCCCCAAGAATAGTTATTAGAAGCCAAAATTTCAATAAGATCAAATACCTATTCCAGGGTCTTATGATTGATGGAACCCCTTGCAGAAGAGTCCACCACTTGCCGTGTTGCGAACATGAGGCCATTAAAAAAGATAAGCATTTGCATTCCTAGTTCAAATCCGTGATGTGGGCATTTTCTCAACATCTCCTTGAATCTCTCCCAACTTTCATACAAGGGCTCAGAATCTGCTTGTTGGAAGGTAAATATCTCATTCCTAAGTTTGGCTGTCCTAGTTGGAGGAAAATATTTGGCCAGAAATTTTTCAACTAGGGCATTCCAAGTAGTGATGGAACCGATAGGTAAAGACTTTAACTAAGATTTGGCTCTATCCCTCAAAGAGAAAGGAAAAAGTCTTTACTTTATGGCATCCTCAGAAACACCATTCATCTTGAAAGTATCACAAATCTCAAGGAAACTAGCTAAATGAACATTGGGATCTTCTTCAGGTAGTCCATCAAATTGAACTATATTTTGAACCATTTGGATAATGTTGGGCTTTATTTTGAAATTGTTTGCATCTATCCTAGGCTTAGTGATACCTGAGCCTGTGCCCGAGATTGCGGGTTTCACAAAGTCATCCATAATCCTCTTATCATTCCCAGCATTGTTATTTTGAGCACTATCCATGTCGATGATCAAGTTCCTTTGAATTGTCTGACAAATCTTTGACAGTGTCCTTTCGATTTCAGGGTCAAAATCGACTATCTCGCCTTTAGATTTTTGGGTCATGTACCAAGGATAACACCTAAGAAAATAAGAAGCAAGTTAGATAATAGATTAATGATGAGAACAAAATTACAAGATTACAAAGTTAGTTAATAGAATATAGTCTACGTTAGTAAGTTAGACTACAAGGGTATACACAAATACACAAAATACAAAAGATAGCACCTTTTTGCGGAAAAAAATAATTATACATAATTTATATATTTATGTATTTACATATTTACATAGTTAAATCAACAAAATCCAAGTTTTCATGCTATTGTTCCCCAGCAACAGTGCCAAAAACTTATGCGTATGGATTTGGGTATAAAAATTATATAAAAATAAGCATATTACCAATCAAGTTTAAATTAAAATGTTAACCCCAAATTACACATATGAGCAAATGTACTCATCATTAATATAGCATAGGGTTCAAACGAGTATCGATCCTTAAGGAACAAGTATACACTAATCACCTTTCTTTCACTCTATAAATTGAAAAAAGATGAAATAAAATTAAAAAAAATAAAATAAAAATAATATATATATACATATATATATATATTCGTGTCAATGATGGAGAATTATGTAACTCAAGCCATTGTTTAGACAAACATGATTTTAAAGTATCCAACCATTATCATAACCAATTATTCTCTTGGCATCATGAAGGATGAAGGTAGATTCATTTCGATGGTCAATCCATGAAATCACTATCCTTTAGATAAATCAGCATCACTTGGTCTGTCTCAACTAATTCACCCAAAAGACGCATTAAACACAATCCTTAATTAAATTTTCTTGGTCTGGCAAATTTAAAGTATGAAATTAATCAATGAATTCTTGGTCTAGCAAACATTAATTAACCTTTAATTACTTAATCCTCAGCAATTAACCTCTTTGGTCTAGTAAGTTAATAGCCAATAAATATGAAATTAATCAATTGCAACCACCATCAACCTCTTTGGTCTAGCAAGCTAATGAAAAGAAACATTCAATTAATTTCGTCATACACCTAAATAATTAAATACCAAGAAGAACAATCAATTAATCAAAAGATCAAATAACTCTAAAAATCATGAATACCTAAAACAATGTCGAATTACAATAAAATAATTAATATATTATTGTTCAAGAAAAAGAAAACAAAGTAACAAAAAGCACTCATAGACAATCCTTCTTCTTCCTTTAAAGACCTTCTTGCAAAACCCTCTTTGAATTGAAGAATTCCTCCTTTGATTTGAGTGTTTTTCTATGATGATCAATGAATTCTCCTATTTTCTCTTGTGTTTTCCATCTATTTATAGGTTTGGGAAGTGCCTAAACTCGTTGGTGTAATGTTCTTGGTCGAGTAGAAGTTGGAAAGTACTAAAACTCCACAGATTATCAAAAATTGCGTAGAAAAAATCAAGCACTGCCTTAACTTCAGGGCATAGCCGGCGCCACCTTGGCTCTCGGAGCCAGTGTCAGTTGTGTTTTGTTTCTCCACTTGTTCACTAATTTTTTCTTGAATTCCGCACAATGTATTCTAGAATGCAGTCGGCGCTGCCTTGGCTACTGGAGCCGATGCCGATTCCACTCTATTCCGCTCTGTTCTACCAATTTTTTATCGCCTCGAAGTTCATGCAACCAGTCCATGGCCGGTGCCGGTTCCCTTGTTCCGGCCAGCTAGTTATGAACAAAATACCTTTCCAAGGGTAAAATCTCAAATATGAAGGAATATGGCCTAGTTATTGAATAAAATGTATCACAAAAGAACCTCAAATAACTAGCAAAAATACGACTAATTTAGCCCCTATCAGTTTTTCAGCTCCGGAGCAAAAGTGCTAGTGGTTGTTAATTGAGAACATTCACCAATTGATTTGAAAATTCCTGACAAGAAGTAGGAGTAATGTCAATCCCAATTGGCCAAACCAATTACATCAGAATGTGTCACATGGTTTATCAGTTGGTGTTGGATAGAAGCTAGGGAAAGTGATAGTGTTTCTTGCTGTTGGTGCAGCAGGGTTTGGATTAATGGCGTGCAAGAAACACTAAAGTCATATAAGACGTTCTTGCTTTAGCTAAGAGGCAAGGAGAACTCATATGTAAGACTGCCAACCTTTAAAACAAGCCTGTTTTAAAATTTCCTTGTAAGTTTACAGTTTAAGGTTGCGGTCTAATCCAGGAATAACACTTGGATTCTACATTTAGGCTATCTACTTCTGGGCACTTCTTGCGTAGACCTGGTCAACGCTAGAATTTCTGCCTAGTTATTGTTGTTACAATAACTACTTCTTTTTAGTGCTATTTCAATGGCTGCATGAAGGATCATTATTTCACACAAATAAATAAATAAATAAAATGCACCATTGATTCTATTAGATATTTTTTGATAAAACTTGAAATCAATAAGAAATTTCTATGCTAGAATAGTAGAAGAAAGAATAATCCAAAAAATTACAACGCAAGGCAAGGGTTAAAGACAGGTAGTCTATGTAGACTTTTCACACAAAAGCGAGCTAGTTGGTGCAAAATGAAGCTTAAATCTGTTAGCTTGAATTATGATTGTGAAACCTTAAATTTCATATGTCTCAGTTATGTCTGCCTTATTTTAGACGGCAATAGAAGCTATGGAGCAATAGCTGATAATGACATTTCTCTACACTATTCAGAGAATCACACAATGGAAAATCCATAATGCAAAAATGGGATTCATCAATTTTCTCCACAAGAGGAATTATGTTTACAAGTTCATTTATGAAAGAGAATTTCACATGATCTTGCTTTCTAATTTGTAAAATCCCATCATTTTCTCTTCTTTATGCTACCTAATGAAATTTTCACAATTTGGTTTCTACTTCTTGTCTACTTTTGTAGTAGCCAAAGAATATGTAAAAATCAAAATTTTTTTCATGAATCAACACCAAGTTCTCAAGGGAAGAAAAATCCCGAAACCATAAATCTAACAAACTTGAGAATAATAGCGGTAGGAAAGATGAATCCAATGCAAACAGCAACAGTTGCTCAAGTAAACTAGAAAGTATCCTAGATGCTGGGTATGAAATTTGCTCCCAAAAAGTTCAAGAGAATGAGATTGATGCAAAACTAAGGTTTTCTGAAGTCAGTGGCCTTGCAGATGGAAAGAGAATGCCATCCAAGTTCAACCTCAGTGAATAGAAAACAATGGGAAAGACAAGCATCAAGTGAGTGACATAGCTAATACAAACAGCATCGTTCAACAGTGAGGCATAAGGAATCCCAAGATTAATGTAAAAGTTGAAAAGCACATAATCAACATTTGTATCACCAAATAGGAGGAATCTAAAGAGGTTTGTGAACACATATACAGATGAGCAGCGAGTAAGTGAAGCCCATACAACAGCTTGTATCTTAGTTTTTTCTTCAAGTTCATTTTTTGAGACATTCATATGGTTTTAATCAACTTCAGTAAACAATTAAGTGTGCATTTTGATCCAAGTAGTTATTCTTGAGAAGATAGACAAGCTGAACTTTAGAAGGCTAATTTTCTCACAATTTACACTGCAGTGAGACTACCATATTTGATTACCATGTTATATTCTATAAGACCCACCTCTGTATTAGTATTGTAAAATAATAAAGTTCTATACACTATTTAATATAATTCATTTCACAAAGAAACTCATGGTTGAAAAAATATAGTAGGAACTATAGAAATGGTTGATTGTACAAAAAACACAGTTTAAGAATGTCATGATGAAGTTATGATAAAAAAAAAAAAAAAAAGTAACACTAAGGTTATATGCCAGCATTGTAAGTTGGGCACCAGGTTTTTTGAGGGCTGTAACATATTATTATTTAATGTAGGGTCTATATTCTATGTAATATATCTTAGACTAATGCAAGCCTTAGTCATTGTGGTAAGCCTATAGAAGCCAATCAAAGATAATTTTAATAGAAAAGGCATACATTATTCATACCACTAAGATTTCACATATAGTATTCAAAAATCAATTGTCTAGCCAGAATACAGATGGTAAATCATGATAATTTATGTGACAATCTAATCTCATAGATCAAGTAAAATGGAAGAAATACAATCTTGACATCATAATTTGCTAAAAATTCACTTTATTGTACACAAATAAGCAAATTTACCAAGAGAAATTAAGGGAAAAAATTGCAGTCATACTTTCCAAATTTATTTCACTTTTTAAAAATAAAATAAAATATAGGACTGGCATTCTTACCAGATTAGCAAGTTGAAGCATTCAAGATATTCCAAACTTACTAGAAAATGCATATCAACTGATTACATTTTGTACCTAGATTTATAATTATGATAAGAAAACTAAGAATAAACTAAATGGTCATAAAGATAACTACTTCTTGGCTCAAAGAAGGGCTTTTCTTGAAGAAGGCTTTTGAATGCCTCGTGATCATTAATTCCTGTTGACCAGTCATGTGAAAGGAAGATTTCAATTGGTTTATCAACTTTCATGTGCTTGTGAACATCATACTCAAGAACATAATACATAAACTGAATATCTCTTTCATTGTAAGGAAGCTTTTCATAGTTCCCTTCCATGCCAAAGCTAATTAAAACTAAGTTACTTTAAACCAAGTAGTCAGGAGAAAAAGGAAATTTTACATTTTAGAATTCCACTCATACAGATCGATTTTAACATAAGTGCATGCTACATAATAATACTTGAGCGATAATCTCGTTCCTTGTATATTTCAGAAAGTCCACTAATACAAATGTTTCCAAACTTGACCACTCCTGCAAATCTAAGGAAATATATATTAGGTGATGTCCATCCCTTTTAGTATTTGAAAGAATAGATCAATTTTTCAATTCATTAGTCATCCTATATTCTCAAAATAGAATCTAGCAATATTTTAATCACTCTTAGTGTTTGGAGGTGGCCATTCTATTTCATATTGGTCCTTAGAGTTTTAACAGAGACAGAAATGAATGAGAAAAATATTTTTCATTCATCACACCATAAACATATTCAAGCGTATGATAAATTTTGCTTTCTTGCCAATCATTCCCATATCAAAAGCTAAAGAAAGGAATGCAATAGTTAGGACAAGGGCTTTAATAGCCATCCTTGTAAGAAGCTGAATTAACTTTATATTGTTGCTGCATTTTTTTAATAAAAACTATAGTATTAACAAATTAGTGCTGAGTATCCAGCCTCATCAACAGATATGTTGGTGGCATCAAGATTGCCAATAGCTATTTGCTTCTCACGAATATGTTCTAAGACTATGGTAATGTCAATTTCCACTTTAAACCACCATGAAAAATCATTTATAGAAATAGCAAGATCATGGAAAATATATGACAACCAACATGCAAACTTCAAATTACAATTCTTTTACACATTTTAAAGAGAATGTTGTGAAATGAATCAAAGAATATGGAGGACAAGTTTTGAGAAGAAGTTTACCAGCCGTAATCAACACGTTTTACTTGAACTTAGTGACTAATTTCTCTTCGAAGCTTAGGGAATTGCTTGGTTTACCAAGGTTCTTCTCCTTGTTCTTGTAGTGGGAGTGAAGAGTTGAAGCATGAGTGGAGATATTGAGCGAGGGGATGACCAGAAATATACGCAAGAGAGAAAAGGTGAAACGATGGCCATAAGTGGATTGGAGTGGACGCATTTGTCTCTACAAATTCCCAGTAAATTAGAGTGGGGAAATCTCCCAAACTATAGCAGAATAAATCTACCGAAGAAAGATGAAAGGAAGTCCAAGGATAGGAACAACAAACATACCTTTTATAGAAATTGGTAACACATTTTGAGCTGTTGTATAAACTAAACAACATCAACATAATAACAAGGTATCTTCAGGTATTAAGGAGAATTTAGGATCCTTTTAAATCACAAGCTTAAAATAAGATGAGAAATTTTTACTACATCATTTAAAGCTTAACATGTGACTAAGAAGCCTAAATTCTTCTTCATGTACTCTTACAATAATAGTCCAAAACAGTATAACCAAGCATACAAGAGAGCAAAGAGAAAGACATCTTATTTCTCTAAAAACCACAGTAAACTCAAATCAAGTAATCAAACATGCAAGTAAAATTCTCGGACAATAATCAAACCACTGCATCCTTTCAATAAAATTGATTTCATTACTTAACATACACAATGTACTCACCAAAGATACAATTTTTAAACAAAAACAGAGGATATGAAGTAATAGCCATACAGTTGGCATGCATTGACAAACCAACAGTTGAAAATCAATATAGAAGCAAAATAAGTGTAGTAATACCCACAAAAGTTACAAATTAAAATACCTGCAAGAGATTCGCTGCGGTCTCAATAACGGCAGTTTTGTTAATTCCTACTTCATAGCATCCAACAATAAAGCTTTCTTTATAAGACAATCCATCCTTTGTCAAGCTCCCCAATCGGAGCTGATCTGCCAAGCTAGAACCCAGCTTGATTAGTCTTATAGACCCCTTTGATGTCGTAGACCTCCTTGTAATGTGCAATTAGCTAAAGGTTCCATGCTGTCTTTTTCGCATCCATCTCCATAGACGGTTCCATTATGGTTTTTTATCTTTGTGCTGTGACATTTCCGGAAAAGGTGGAGTATTACTGGTAATTCAAGTTGATATTCCACGATATCAAGTAAAATTCTTTTACTTTAGAATTTTTTCCCCCAAATGTCATGTAGTTGCTCCAAAAATCATGCTTCGGATGTACAGTGATCTTTTAAACTACACTTGAAAAGGTATTTGTATCTCTCCTAAGCCTAAATCAATTTGCAAAATGATAATTTGGGTGTAGCTTTGGTTGTCAATACTAGCGTTGTCAAACTTCAACAAGCCAAATGGTCAATGTTTGCTATAGCAAAAGCTCTATTGCTTCAGCTAAGAGACAATCTCACTTATGATTTATCACTCTCCACCAAGTTTGTGCAATAGGATGAAGGCATTAACTGCCATGGCTGGAAGGGTATGGAGAAGCTAAAGAAATACAAGCTTTCTTAGCTACCACCTCCATGACATGATCCTGAGCTTTTGACTTCTGAGTAACCACAGGCGTAGAAGAAGATTGTTTATAGAAGCAGGAATTATCATTTTCTGATTGTGGTCGTTGGTTGGTATTTTGGGTCCCCACAATGGTAAATTACACTTTGATAAACAAAAACATTCAGAGAATATGCTATTACTTTTGTCCTATTTGCAATTCCAATATTGCCATAAGTACCCTGTATATAATCAGACTTTATTTACGTAGACCACCAACCAACAGATATTTACACACTGCCCAGTTTTTGAAAAAAGTTCTGATTTGTCTTTTCTTTGATGCTTAACATTAGGTGTAATCCAAGGAGCAATGTATTTTTCATCACTTGTACTTGCTATTGGTCGTAGTTACTACTTCATTTTCCTTTTTATAGAATAAATCTTTGGATGCTATTTACTAATTTAATTGTATAGTCGTGGTACTAACTCCTAGATGTTGGATTAATTTTCAGGGGGCTATAAATCAAAATTTTGTATTGCCTTGCTGAATATAAAGTTGTTTTCTTTTGTTGCTAAAACATGCTACCTTTATGCAATTTCCATTTCCAAAAATCAAGCATTGAAGTTGGGGACTATTATTGGAATAGATATTGTGACAGCGACATCCTTGTGTTAGTGTTTACAAAAATGGTCATGTTGAAATTATAGCAAATGATTGTGGAAATTGGATTACCCCTTCTTAGTTTGCTTTCAATGATAATGAAAGATTGATTGCTGAGGCAGCAAAGAACTAGGATGATGTGAATCCCAAAAGGACCATCTTTGATGTTCAGAAACTAATTAGGAGAAATTAAAGTCTATTCTCGTGTGTATTTTGAAAATATTTTGCAATAGTTCACCACAATATTTTGATCCTATGAGAATTATTTTCTAATAGGTTTGACGAAGGAAGTTCAAAAGCATATAAAGCTCATTCCTTATGAGATTGTGAATAAGGACAAAAAGCCTTACATCTAAGTTAAGATAAATTTTGTTGCAAATATTTCATTTCTGAATTTGTTTAGTCCTAAATTAGTTGATTACTATCATATTTCTTATTCGTGCCTCTATTCACTAGAAAAACAAACCTCTCAAACCCTAGGCACCAACACTCTCGGGGTAACGAGTTAGTTCGCCGTGTGTATCCGATAGAGAGCATTCGCACACTATAGCGTCTGGTGATTGTTCATGTTAGCCATAAGGGCTTTCTTATATGTTTTGATTTATGACAAACATTGATAAGGACTAACTTGTTAATCTATTGTGATAGGGCATGTTTTACCTTTATTCTTCAAAAGTCTTCAGATATGATATGTTGGCAACTCTTTCTTTGTTGTAATCAAGAATAGAAGAGCGAATGAGAAGAATAAAGTATGTGGAGTTACAAATAAAAAAATAAAAGTTATTTATGAAGAATGATAGACTAGGAAATGTTATTAAGGTATATCTATTAATTCCTATGTCTTCTTATCTTTTGATTTATTTTACTTTACATTGAAGCTTCAAATGAGATGTTTTCAAAGTTTTTAAAATTCATAGAATTTTGGATGGAATAGTTTAAATTCAAAAGGTTCGTCTAAAATCCTATAAACTAGGTTGAAAAAGTTTTTGTCTAGTTAAGGCCATTTTGGACTTACCTTTTGGATGCATCTTCGTCCAAAATCCAAGTCCAAAACACGAATGAGTTTAAACAGAAAAATTTATAACTATTTATTTATGACCGTTGGTACTCCACTTTTTGACTCTATAAAGAGACCTTAAAGCAAGATTAGATGCAAGATTTTTGAAACATTCATCTTAGAAATATTGTTGCTCAATATTTTCAAAAATCTCATTTTATCGAGCTTCAAAGTGAGTTCATTGTATATCAAAGATAAAAGTAGTTGTGCCTTGTATCCGAGTGAACATCTACTCAAGTAAGTGAGTTTATCTTTTTTCTATTGATATTCAAATCTCTGTTATAGTGCAAGGTTGTGGTGTAAAACCCATATGGGTGAGCCTTGTGTTGATTTATGTTCAAGGCTGTGTGGTAAAACCCATTGGGGTGATCCTTGTTTTGTGTTTATATTAAGGTTGTGGAGTAAAACCTAGTGAGTTGATCCTTGATGTGTTTGCGTGACTGAGAGGTTGTGGAAAACCTAGTATGGTGATCCTTTCTTGTATGGGAAACAGTTTCATTAAGTGAGGTTAATGAAATAAGGTTGAAAATCCTTAAGTGTGAGCTTAAGGTAGTGGACGTAGATCATTGTTGATTGAACCACTATACATCTCTTATCTCATTTTATTTAGTTGTTCATGTAGTGCTTTTGATGTTATTTTGCTGTCTAAATTTGGATATACATCTACGAGTGCTTGGATAACTTTCTATGAATCTATAAAGTCAGTCCAAGCATCTTAGTGTTCATCATTATTCAGTGTTTTAGACAAACTGGAAAAATTATTTTTGCTTGCCAAAAACCTTATTCACCCCCCTCTAAGGTTTTTCATTTGGTATCAGAGCTTGGTCTACATACTTTTGGTTTAACAACCTTGTAGAAAAGATCTTAATGGCAAGATCATCCTCTCTTCCATATGTTGAAGGGTCTTCAATAAATCGTCCTCTTTTGTTTAGTGGAAGCAACTCTACTTTCTGGAAAAATAGAATGAAAAATTATGTGTGTTCTATTAACTTCGAGTTATGGAGTTTAATAGAGAATAGTCCTTTTATTCTATCAAAGATGATTGATGGTATAAAAATACCTAAACAGAATGATGAGTATAGTGTGGAAGACAATGCGAAAATGACTCTAAATTTTCAAGCTATGAACATTTTGTGTTGTACACTAGATAGGACTGAATACAACTGTGTTAGTGGTTGTGATTCAGCCCATAATATGTCGAGATTACTTGAAGTCACCTATGAGGGGACTAACCAAGTTAAAGAATCAAAATTCGGGCTTCTAATTCATGACTATGAATTATTTATTATGAGGCCAAATTAAAGCATCATTGATTTGTTCACAAGATTTACTAATATCTCAAATGGTCTGAAAGCTTACAGAAAGGTTTATTCCCTTAGGAAAGAAAATCGAAAAATTCTTGATGCTTTACCAAAAAGCTGGTAGCCTAAAACTTTTGCTGTAGAAGAATCAAATGACTAAAATCCTTACCTACTGAAGAGTTAATCGGATCTCTTTTAACTCGTGAGATGAAGCTTAAAAGATTTCATGAATCTGATGATCATGATAGAGACAGAAAAGAGATTGCGCTAAAGGCTGAAAATAAAGATGGAGAAACAAGTCATTCGGAAAGCAGTGAAAGTATGGAGATGGACAACGATGATTTAGCGATGATAGCAAAGAAATTCAGAAGGATGTTCAACAAAGGAAACTACAAAAAAAGAAGGAAAGCTTATAAGAAAGAAAGGACAAACCTCTGGCTTCAAATCTCAATACTTTGAATGTAAAAGCACGGATCACTTCATTACGGACTGTCCGATTGCAAAAGGTAAGGAAGGAAAAACGTTTAAGAAAAAGAAAGACCTAAAGGTAAAGAAAGGTAAAGGATTAATGGGAGCTTGGGACTTAAATGAAGCTGAGTCTAAAGATGAGGAATCTGAGGAAGAAACTGCCAACATTTGCTTCGTGGGATTGGAAAATGAGGTAAACCTTTCAACATCAGACAGCATGTCTAATTCGTTTATATCTATGACTGAAAAGCATGTTGATCCTAATGAGCTGTTATGTGATATGTTTTATGAATTAAAAAACTGTTCAGAAAAAACAAAGAATTAAAATTGAAGGTTAAAAATTCGGTGAAAGAAAATGAAGCTTTGCTGAATGACTATAAAATGTCTCTTGAAATACATACGTGTGCTATAATTGAAAAAAAAAATGTGATCATGACTGTCTTGCAAAATGAATCTTTGGAAAACAAAAACTTGTGTGATAAAATTTAAACTCTTAAATGCATGGTTAACACCTTTGATGATATGAAAATTAGAGTAAATGATCTTACCATTGCATAGAAAAATTCACAAATGGTAAAAGCAATCTGGAAAAGCTACTCAGAACTCAACATCATTTTGGTAACCGAAGTGGCTTAGGATATAAAAATGAGGATAAAGACAAAATTTACAAGCCCAGATTTGTTTATGTTAGAAATCGAAGTGGCTTAGGATATGAAAATGAGAATAAAAACAAAAAGAACATGTCTCAATTTGTTGAACCTGCTTTTTTTCATAGCACATACTGTGAAAAACCGAGACATACAGTTTCAAGATGCCTTATCAAAAGAAAAGTTGAAACTGGTGAAGTTACATTCTAGAAAATCAAAGAAAATGTTGCTAACCTTCATGGACTTAAGAAAGTATGGGTACCAAAAATCATTTCTCCTTCTCATGTATAAGCACGGTCTTTAAGCTTCACCATGTGGTTCTTCGACAGCGGTTGTTCAAGACACATGACTAGAAATATAGCTTTGTTAGAAGATATGTAGACCACAAATGAAGGATTTGTTACATTTGGAGACAAGAAAAAAGGAAAGATTCTCGGCATTGGTAATATTGGTAAAGGTTCCTTGACAATTATAAAGCAAGTTTTACTTATTGATGATTTGAAATATAATCTGCTCAGCATTAGCCAACTTTGTGACAATGGTTGCAAAGTCATTTTTGAAAAAGATTCTTGCTCTATAATTGACAGTGGAAATCTCGAAATCATCTTTACTACCAAACATATGGGAAATGTATATGTGTTCTATATTAATGACCTTATAGCTAATGGAATTAGATGCCTATCCGTCCATGACAATGATGGTTATCTTTGGCATAGAAGATTAGGTCATGTATCCTTTGATTTGTTAAATGAACTATCCTCAAAAGAACTTGTTAAGGGATTGCCAAAAATGAAATTTGATAAACATAAAATCTGTGATGCATGTCAGTTTGGGAAGTAAATCAAAACCTCTTTTAAACCAAAGAAAATGATTTCTATCTCAAAACCACTCGAATTAGTTCATATGGATTTGTTTAGACCCATAAGGACTGCTAGTCTTGGAAGTAAGAAATATGTATATGTACTTGTTGATGATTTCTCTAGATTTACTTGGACCTTATTTCTTGGACAAAAGGATGAAGTTTTTTCTGAATTTTCAAAACTAATAAAGCATGTCCAAAACTCGATTGGATGCAAACTGGTTTCTATTAGAAGTGATAATGGCAAAGAATTTTGTAACAGTGAATTTACTCACTTCTGTGATGAAAATGGAATTTTTCATAATTTTTTAGCAGCTAAAACCCCTCAACAAAATGGTATTGTTGAAAGGAAAAATCGGACTTTACAAGAAATGGCTAGATCAATGCTTTGTGAAAATGCTCTTACAAAATACTTTTGGGCGGAAGCTGTTAACACAGCGTGCTATATAATAAACCGAGTTATGTTAAGACCATTTTTGAGAAAAACTCCGTTCAAACTTATGTTTGATAAAACTCCTTCTATCTCTTATTTTAAAGTATTTGGATGTAAATGTTTTATCCTAAATACAAGAGATAATCTTGGAAAATTTGATAGCAAGTCTGATGAGGCCATATTTCTTGGATATTCTTCCAACAAAAAGGCTTATAGAGTATACAATAAAAGAACACTTTGTGTGGAAGAATCTGTGCATGTTGTATTTGATGAATCTAACATTTATACTTCAAAAAGAGATGACGATGATGTAGGGAATTCAAATGAAGTTAAGGTAGATTATGTTAAAGCTCCACCATTAGATACTCATGCAAAAGAAGAAAAGATTGAAGAATTGCAGATTAAACAAGAGAAAGAACAAACTGAAGATCTTGCAAATCATCAACTGTCGAAAGATTGGAAATACAAATTAAGTCATCCAAAGGAACAAATTATTGGAGATCCAAACCATGGAGTTAAAACTAGATGGTATTTCATTGACAACTTTGCTCTTCTTTCAAATATTGAACCTAGCTGCATTGATATTGCTTTATATGATGAATTTTGGATTATTGCCATGCAAGAAGAACTAAATCAATTTGAAAGAAATCAAGTTTGGAAACTTGTCCCTAGACCTCACGATCAACCTGTTATTGTTACAAAATGGGTTTTTAGAAATAAGATTGATGAAAGTGGAGCTGTAATCAGAAATAAAGCTAGATTGGTTGCCCAATGATTTAATCAAGAAAAAGGCATTGACTATGATGAAACATTTGCACCTATTGCTAGACTGGAATCTATACGAATGTTACTTGCTTTTGCATCCTTAAAAAATTTCATGCTTTACCAAATGGATGTCAAAAGTGTATTTTTAAATGGCTGTATTGAGGAAGAAGTGTATGTTGAACAACCTCCAGGCTTTATTCATGAGAACTTTCCAAATCACGTTTTCAAACTTTCTAAAGCTCTTTATAGATTAAAGCAAGCTCCGAGGGCTTGGTATGGAAGACTTAGTGGATTCTTGATCTCGAAAGGATTCTCTAGAGGCTTGATTGATAATACCTTGTTCATCAAATTTGATAACCCTGATAATTTACTAATTGTTCAGATCTATGTTGATGATATTATTTTCGGTGCTACTAATGAATATTTGTGCAAGATGTTTACTAAGACTATGCAGCAAGAATTTGAGATGAGTATGATAGGAGAACTAAACTTCTTCCTCGGACTACAAATTAAGCAAACAAAGGATGGTATCTTTATAAATCAAGCTAAGTATGCCAAATAGTTGCTCAAAAGATCTGGTATGAATGAAGCAAAAGAAATCAGCACACCTATGAGTACATCTATTAAACTTGATCATGATGAAAAGGGTAAGAAAGTAGATGAGCACAAGTATAGAGGTATGATTGGGAGTCTATTCTATCTTACTGCCAGCCGACCAAACATCATGTTTTCAGTATGTCTTTGTGCTCGATTTCAATCTTGTCCAAAGGAATCACATTTATCTACAGTTAAATGCATACTTCGATACTTGATTGGCACATATGATTATGGATTATGGTATCCTCATACTAATACTTTTGATCTTATAGGATATACTAATGCAGATTATGCAGGGTGCAAAGTTGAAAGAAAAAGTACTAGTGGCCATTGTCAATTTCTTGGACACTCTCTTATGTCATGGCACGGTAAAAAGCAGGTTTGTGTATCCTTATCCACTACTGAGGCTGAATATATTGCAGCCGGGAGTTGTTGTGCTCAAATCTTATGGATGAAGAATACATTGCTAGATGTTAATCTTAATTTTAATTTTGTACCTATATTATGTGACAATACAAGTGATATCAACCTAACAAGAAATCCAATGCAGCATTCGAAGACCAAGCACATTGAAGTTAAACATCACTTCATCCGGGATCATGTGCTCAAAGGCGATGTGTGTGTTGAATATATTTTAACAGATGAACAACTTGCAGATATATTCACTAAACCTCTAGCTGAAGATAGATTCAACAATTTGAGAAAAGGTTTGGGAATTACAAGAATTTAATAACTAATCATGTGGTATAAGTCTTTTTTATGCAGGATTTGTGAAGAAAATGGTTTTGGAAACAATGCTCTAAATCCAAAATACCTCGTCCTCTGTTTTGGACACAGTATTAGAATCCAATTCCTACATCCAAAATACATTTCGAGAAAACACTCTTTTGGATGATAATTTTGGATCGAGTCTAGTTCTAAAATCCATCACTAATATTCTTCTTATTCTGAATTTTGAATTTCAAAAAAAAAAAATTTGTTTGCGCATTTTTCCAAACTCCTTAGAAAAACTTATGTTTTCAAGGCACTTTATTCTCATATTTACCTTAGCATTCAAATCAATATGGTTTTCTCTCTTTTGAAACCCTTGTAACTGTTCTTCTTCTAAAAATCATTTGTGCTTCTCTTCTTCATAAACCGAAAGCCTAGAAAAAGCCTCAATCCTTCAATGGCTAAGACTAAATCTTCCATTCCAAAACCAAGGAAAGGGCAAAAATCATCTCCTGTGATGAAGAAAAAGGCTTTGGGTTCAACAAAGATAAAGGCAAAAGAATCTTCTCCTCAACTGCAGTTCTCTGCTTCTCACTATGATTCGTTAGAATCTTCTTCAAAACAAGTAAGTTCTGCAAATCAGGTACCTCGTTTTCTTGATTCCAAATGTGAGACTGAATACAATGACTAGATTTCAAGAAATCGGACTGTTATTTCTGGTTATCGGGTTAACCATTCTACCTTTCTGAACTTGTCCAATATTTTGGATATGTTTGATCAAATTAGGTGGGGTAGCTTATTATCTGTTGATGAGAAAATGTATACCCCTCTAGTCTGGGAATTTTATGCAAATTTGAGAAAAGGGAAATTGGAAGAAAATGAACGAGGCTTTATGATTCGGTGGTATGTGTCAAAAGTAAAGGGCAGAGAAATAGAATTTGATCATAGACTGTTTAATAGAATTTGTGATGTTAAAGATGCTGGGTTTCAGTACTTTGAGCCAAACAAGTTTCCTGAGGGAAAGGAAATTTTTTATTTGAAAATTTTTGAAATACTATTCACTGGAGGGAAAAGTTTCAGAAATTCTGGAAATAGGAGTTCTAAATGGCTGAATGGCATTGGTAGGATTTTGCATCACATGGTGTCAACCATGATAGTCCCTAGCTCTGGCCATAAGACTTCTATTAGTATTCTGCAAATGGTGATCATGTTAGCTTTAGCTGAGGAAAGGCAAATCAATTTTGGGTTTCTGGCAACCAAGCTTATGTTGCAGTCTCGAAACACATCAAGCAAGGCTCTTTCTTTTGGAAATCTGTTGACAAAGGTTTTTGAATTTTTTAAAGTTGATTCAAGTTTTGTTCCCTGTGATCCTAGCAAAACAAATGTTTACAGCTTTGATTCATTTGAAAAGATGGGATATGTTTGGGAGGATAATTCATGGAAATTATTAAGAGAATCTGCAGGAAAAGAGTAGGAGAACTTGATAAAGATTAACGAGGAAGGGAAGTCAGGAACAAAGAGAAAAATTGATGAAGTCATTTAGGGAGAGTAGTCTGCTAAAGGAACTGTTCCAGATTCTGGCTTGTCCTCAAATATTCTGGGTGCAATCAGTTCATTTGCTGAAAAATTGGATTTTCTCAGTTCAGAAATCAAGAGCCTTGGAAATAGACTTTCTGTTATTGAGCAAACTGCTAAGTCATCTGAACATGAAAAGGCTGAATATTATTTAGAGGACAAGTCTAAATTGCTAGAGAACAAAAAGGATCCTTCTCTTGAATCCTCTCCTAAACCATCCCCTGAACCCTCTCCCATAAAGGAACCAGAAATTCCTCTAACTTCTCCCAAGCCCAAACCTTCTGAAAAAAGACATAAACATGTGGTTGTAAAAAGAAAATCAAATAGAATTGCTAGTCAAATTTCCAAGAAGGGTGCTGGATCAAAGGATGAAACAATCAATATCTCCTAGACAACATTATTGGTCAGCAAAATTTGCTGATTACCTTTTGCACAAGTTGAACAATCTACTTTTTCTGTCATTTACACTATGCCTTAACATACTTTCTGCTGGATACTAAGCTTTTTCCTAAATTTTGCATTTTACCCATCTATTTTTTTTCCTTTTACTCTCCTTCTGCTATGCTTATTTTTTATTGATGACAAAGGGGGAGAAAGAAAATGTTAGGTCTGCATGACTGTTATATGCATTCACTGGGGAGAAAGAAAATGTTATTGTCTACATGCATTAACTAAGAAGAAAATAATAGGTCTAAGGAGAAATGATAGGTCTGCATGATTGACTATCTGTATGTTGATTTGGGGAGAAAACATTATGGGATCTGCATAATAATCTGATATCATATTTTGCATGACTGATATTGTATGTATAAATTGAATTTTGGGCATGACTTTCGTTCTATATCTGAAATTAGTCTGATGATGTATGACTGATTATTTGCATCTGTGAAAGAACTGCTACGATAATTTGAAACTGTTTGTGGGAAAGGAAAAGACTGTTGTATAAACAGTAACTGAATTTTCAGGAAACTGCATGAACTGCTACAAACTGAATTGTTGAGAAAATTACTGATATGATTTGATTCACTGTTTACTAAAAATTCTCTAAAAAAACCCCTCTGTTTGTGACGTTCATTTTTATGATAATGGTATCCTTGAGATTAGATTCAGTGATAAGATTTTCGTGCATTGAGTCAGAGGGCGTTTTGGACTCAGAAATTTCGAATCCAAAACAAATGTTCTTATAAGCAGTATTACTGATTTGAAAAATGTTTTAGACATCCAAAATGAATTTCTGAAAACACTCATTCTTCCAAACCTATTTTGGATACATCTTTTGGATGAATAAATCATGACTTCTGCTTTTCCCTCTTTTGTTTAAAAATATTCACATAAGCATACATTTAGGGGGAGTATTTTATCATTTGCAACTCCTATCACAATAGATATGATATGTTGGCAACTCTTTCTTTGCTATAATCAAGAATAGAAGAGCGAATGAGAAGAATAAAATATGTCGAGTTACATATAAAAAAAAAAAAGTTCTTTATGAAGAATGATAGACTAGGAAATGTTATTAAGGTATATTTCTTAATTCCTATGTCTTCTTATCTTTTTATTCATTTGACTTTACCTTGAAGTTTCAAAGGAGATGTTTTCAAAGTTTTTGAAATTCATAGAATTTTGGATGGAACAGTTTGAATCCAAAAGATTTGCCTAAAATCCTAGAAACTAGGTTGAAATTTTTTTTGTCTGGTTAGTGTCATTTTGGACTTACCTTTTGGATGCATCTTCATCCAAAACCCGAGTCCAAAATACGGATGAGTTTAAACAAAAAAATTTATAATTGTTTATTTATGACCGTTGGCGCTCCACTTTTTGACTCTATAAATAGACCTTAAAGCAAGTTTAGATGCAAGATTTTTGAAACATTCATCTTAGAAACATTGCTGCTCAATATATTCAAAAATCTCCTTTTATCAAGCTTCAAAGTGAGTTCATTGGGTATCAAAGATAAAAGTATTTGTGCCTTGTATCCGAGTGAACATCTACTCAAGTAAGTGAGCTTATCTCTTTTCTATTGATGTTCAAATCTCTGTTGTAGTGCAAAGTTGTGGTATAAAACCCATAGAGGTGAGCCTTGTGTTGATTTATGTTCAAGGTTGTGTGGTAAAACCCATTGGGGTGATCCTTGTTCTGTGTTTGTATCATGGTTGTGGAGTAAAACCTAGTGAGTTGATCCTTGATGTGTTTGCGTGATTGAGAGGTTGTGGAAAATCTAGTGTGGTGATCCTCTCTTGTATGAGAAACAGTTTCATTAAGTGAGGTTAATGAAATAGGGTTGAAAATCCGTAAGTGTGAGCTTAAGGTAGTAGACGTAGATCATTGTTGATCAAACCACTATACATCTCTTGTCTCATTTTATTCAGTTGTTCATGTACTGCTTTTGATGTTCTTTTGTTGTCTAAATATGGATATACATCTACAAGTGCTTGGATAACTTTCTATGAATCTATAAAGTCAGTCCAAGCATCTTAATAATCATCATTATTCAGCGTTTTAGACAAACTGAAAAAATTATTTTTGCTTGCCAAAAACCTTATTCACCCCCCCCCCCCTCTAAGGTTTTTCAGTTTGGGTTGCATGTACAACAGCACAATCAGAATCGAAGGATCTTGATTACCCCAAACAAAGGTAATTATGTAATTCTTAGATCTTCTTAATTGTTTATTTTGGTTCTCAGAAGGGATTCGTGAATATTTTTCGTGTTTAGGATTGCACGAATTCTAACACTATTGCTTTGTGAAATTAAATGTTCTACTAACTAATGTCAATTTGCTAAGTGTATTTATATCTTAAATTCATATTATTTGAGTTTAAATTTTGTAGATTATGTGTTGTTTGATATTGGAGAATGGTAAGAGTTAAATTGTGATACTAGGATTGCCTAGGTTTATGATTATTTTGAAGGAATTCTATTAAGTATGAAATTTGTTGTAGAAAATTGATATATATTTATTTATGTGTTAGAATTTATTGGTGATCAATGATATAATCCATAAACTAAGTTGGATTATGTTTTTCTTGATAGGACTTAAGGTAAGTCCTAACATTTCATGGTTTCATAAATCTAAGAATGTATCTAAAGTATTTCAATTATGAAAATTGTTTATTAATCAATTTATATTTACTGGAAAATCATTATTTATAAAATGATTTATTCATTTATTTGAATATCATTATTATGAATGATTTATTTATGCAAGTGATATTTTGTCAATTATATATAATCCTTGTTTAGGAATTATTTAATGAAAGCATGTTGCACTATTGAGAAGCAAATGTTGATTTATTGATTATGAAATATTCAAGTATACTCTTTTATTGGGAAATCAAATATGTACGTGATATATTAAGTATTAAAACTTGCATTATTTTTATTGAACATTTAGAATTGCAAATTATCATGCATAATTGAGTTGAGAAATACATAACATGTTTTTGAGTCATTAGTTTCATATAATATGAAATTTATGTATGATATTTATGAGATATGGTTGTATGAAATCTTCAAATAGGTCAAATCTTGTGATTTTGAATCTATGGAGTATATCATTTAAACACTTGGGAGTATTTTGTATATCAAAATATTTTCATGAATGGTTGTGAAAGGTATCGAACTTGTTTTTGAAAAAGGCATTCTATTGATCTATTCATTAGACTTTGTGTCGTGTTGATTTTTGAGTACTCAAGGGACTTTACACTTATATTAATTTGGGTTTTAGAATGTTTTTTGGTTAGAGGTCTCGTCCATCCCTAGCTAGCAACAAATTTTCTATTGGAGAAAATAGAGGTCGGACATAGGATATCTGTGCCGAGATGCAATAATGTCAATAGGTTATAAACCTATTCATGTTGGGTGGCAATAACATCAGTAGGGTTGAGATCCTATCTGTGCTAAGTGGCAAATTTATAATATTGGTACAATTAAGATCTTATTCATGTCAGGTGGTAATTTTATTGATGGGACGAGGTCCTATCGGTTGATGTGATATCGCAATGTGGTTTTTAAAATGTGAATTGTGAAAAGTGATCTTCATTATCTAATTTGTATTTTGAGAATATGATGTCATAAAGATATGAAAGCTCAGTACGGTCTATGTAATTGATATAGAAGACCTACGATTTGAATAGTAACTCATTTTCCCAAAAATATAAATTTCACAACTTTTTTTTGTACTTGGTGCATCGCCCATGAATTATCTTGTAAATAATATTTTCAGAAGCATGTAATTATCTTTTTCCTCTATTCTAATAAATTATTATACATCATGAAAATTGATTATTGAAAATTGTGACAAGTCACGCATGGGACTTGCTGAGATTTCATCTCACACCAATTTAATTCATGTTTTATAGGAGAATATATGTAGGAGCAAGTTTGAAAAGAGTTTGAGGATATTTGATACGGAAATATGTACTTATTTTTAGACATTATGCTTTTATGGATGTTTATCTAAGAAGTACGCTGGCTGTTTGAGATATTATTTCATTTTGGGAGTCGATGTAATATTCTGAAGGCTTTGTAATATTTTCATTCCAGTATTTCATTTAAGTCTTGGGAATTTATTCTTCTTAGTTTTGTTATAAAGACCCTTTATCACTCAGATAGGGCAACATCCGCAACCATTTAGGCCCTGTGGTTGTGAGGTATTACAAATGGTATTAGAGTATGGTTAGACATATCCTTTGATTAATGGAATAGATTCTAGATTTATAGAATCTAGATTTGTTAGTTGAGCATAAGTTGAGTAGAGCCTAGATTTGGGTATTACCTTTAAATTTAAGGATTTAGAATTTAAGAATAGCTATGGTTACTTGAGTTTGAGCTCTTTTGATGATAATTTGAACTTGAAACCATGATAGGTATTGATGAGAATAGATAGCTATTTCGGAGAATTCGATAAGTATGTTTACATAAGAATCCTTCGGTATAAAAGGACTAAATAAAATGAAGAAATATAAGATCTTGTTACACATTCTAGTCTTCTGATTTTGCTTATTCTAGTTCTGATTTGGTGAATAAGGTTGTATTATGATTATAGGAGTAAGGGCTTAGAAATGTTGCTTTTTGTTTGGAAATAAGATCTTGATATCTGTACTTTGGAGATTTGTAATTTCTATTATTATAATTGTAACACCCCACTACCTAGGCCCAACAGGGCCAGGGATATTGTCCCATCCAAAGGACAAGACGTCTTTATAACTAGATCACACAAATGAAAATAAATAATACTTTAAAATTTAAACTTATTACAACCCAAAAATTCAAGAACAAATCCAAAATAAATTGTTCACTATCATTTCTAAAAGCAACATATAAAATAAATGGCATAGAGTCTTCAAGCAGGCAACAATCTAGCCACTCATCCCCACAGTAGGATCGACCTGAAAATATAGCATAAAAGGTAATAAGATAAAAATCTCAGTAAGCCCGTGTGTGTTTTGAGTGTTTTAGGTAAAACAGTTCATGTATGCAAGTTGTAAAAGTTGCATAAGAGAAGGTGTTGGCAAGCATTAAATAATGTTAAAAATAAAGAGTGGCATTTTGCTTTTCCAACCATACATGTGCACAATAAAAACAACCACTCAAATGGGCAGCCATGGGTTACCACATGTTGGGCCCCATGACCATATAACGCTCAGAATGCCACACTTTGTGCAGACTGACAAAAGGTAGGTGTACGGCCTACCGAGTGAGATACTCCTCATTCTCTTTACCCAAACTTACTGATTGTCCATTTCGGAAACACACAGTCCATATGACTGAAACTTGCTAGCTCGGACCGGCATGACTAAGTAGTATTGTCACTTCTCCAAGTTGAGTTCATCTTCTGGAGGTGGCCTCCTGCCAAAAGACTCGCTCTTACTCTTCAAAACTAGTACTACTAGCCTACCCTTCTTGAGTACTCAACGTTGATTATCCCATTCGGGAGAAAATTGATAAAACATTGCTTTATTTGGAAATAGCAATTAAGGGTTTCAAAAGTTCGTGTAAAAGTTGGTTTTAAAAAGAGTTTACTGTTTGAGCAAAACTGCTTGTTGATTTTCAAATAATTTGTTTGATCTGAACAAGAAAGGAAACAGTCCTTAATTGCCTTTACAAAATGAGTGTCCATACACTTCGCATTTGGCTTGCCATAGTAACCTTTTGTCATCAAATAAGGTTTATGTAGGAGCTTACCTGATCCTTTGCTTGCAAATTCACAAGTCTTCCAAGTTGACCTAACCCCGCCTGGGGTAAACACAAGATATATGGTTATACTCAAGCTATATTTGCTTCCATAAATAATCCTAGTTTAACTTATTACAATCATGACCCTAATGTCCTAAGCTTTAAGGCTAGATGATAAAGGTTTTTATAAAATAAGTCTAGCTTGATAAATGAAAATAACTAGGGGTTGTAAAATAATTACTAATAAGTTATGGGTTCAAATACAAATCTTTAGTGTTGTTATAAATAAACTAGGGTTTAATTGATGACGAATCCTAAGTCCTAGATGATAATATAATAACTTATTACTAATCTCTTAATTAATAATTAATAGTTAGAAAATAATTAATAAATAAAATTAATAATAAATAAAATTTATTAAATTTTGATCAAAGATAATAAATAAATTTCAATAGTATTTATGAATATATAGCCTACAAGAGTAATATTTTACCTACTATTATTGTATATATAAAAGGCTTGATTTATTTTATATATATATATATATATATATATATATCCTTTAATAAAAGGTATCATTTATTTGGCTAAAATATTACTATCCCATTTAATATTCCAAATCCAACTTCCTAGGGTTTTCGAAATTTTTGGAGGAAATCATAATATTAATTTTAATTAACGTAATAAAATTGGTCAATTAAAATGGCTTAGGATCAACAAAGTCATGATCATTATTTTCCTATTGCTAACAAGAATCATGAACATAAAATCCAACATCAATCAACAAACTAGTCTATTCATGAATAAAGGCATAAATCCAAACCTACTATCACATGGTCAAATCTCTACTAAGCATAATCATATTCATGGCTTCAATGAAAACAAGAGCATAATACCCTATTCACCAAAGATGACATAATATCTAGCATGCTTAACCATCCATACTTACTCACGACATGAAGAGAATGCATCGATCTACAAGAAATATCATAAAACTTAACCATGGCAAAACATCCTCATGCTCCAATCTCAACTCCTTCATACAAACACATATTCAAACCCCAATCATATTCTATCCTTTTCTAAAAATATCTAAGAGACATGATTTTAGAATTAAAAAGAAGGTTAAAGAGAAATACTTGGTTGATGACTATCTCAATGAAGATTCAAGGAGATCCACATGCTTGGAAAGCTTGAATCGTCCAAGAAGGAAGAAGGAAAATAGCCATGGTTGTAGCAACCATTTCGGCCGAGAGAGAGAGAGAGAGAGAGAGAGAGAAAGTATTAGTATATTATGTTAAAGATTGAAAGGAAAGAAGATGAACAAAATCATTCTTGATTACCTTGATAGCATTCTTGAGACTTCAAGAAAATTCTGATTTTTGATCCGTTAGCAAATTTTTTTTTTCAATATTTGATGTTATAAAATCCAGAAATAGACTCTAGGAAGTGAGTAGGTGTGATATGGAGTTAATGGAAGGGTTTGGAGGTGTTTTGAGTGGTCTTAGACTTGAAGGAATGTAGTGTGTGTTCTTGGTGTTCTTGGAGAAATTGAGAGAATTGGAGAGAGGGCTAGACGAAAGGCTAAAAGTGTTGGTCGAATGATTGACGAATTCTTGTGATTTGATTTTCAGATTAGGGAGAAGAGGGAAATCTGATTGTTTGAAATTCAAGTGGAGTAATTCATGGAGTGTTTCAAGGTAGAAGATAAGGTAATGTTGTTTGATTGATGGAAGCTCTTGGAAGCTACAATGGCCGACTGGTTTTGCTATGATTTTGCTGAAATATATGAGGGTTGAAGGAGCTATAGGTTGGCTGAAATTGGGAGTGCAATGGTAGGAAGATTTCTGATTGTTTGAAGCTTAATCCAAGGGAGTTTTCATGGAGCAATTGTTGGAATGTTTGAACTTTAATTGGAAGCTTGATTGGAGTAATTGAAGGAGGAATTTCAAGGGGTGGCTATAGAGTCTAATCGTGTAGGTCAGTGGAGCAGGGTGATGGAGTTCAGTTCATGGCTGACTAATGTTAATTTCATAGAAGTTTGAATTGATTTTCGGACAAGGCTTGAAGGGAGAGCAAGGCTGGAATTTTTCTGGTTGGTCATTCGAATGGTTTGCTGGAATTTTTGTGTAGTTTTTTTTTTTTTTTTTTTGCAATGATCTAACCAATTTACAGAGAGTTTGGAGAGGTATTAGAGGGTCCTTTAAGGCTTGTTTCCAGCCTTCTTTATGGAGGAAAGCTAAAGGTGAATTACTGGTTTGAAGGCTGAAGAAACAGCTTTGATTGTTAGCCTGCCATGCTGCGAAACTGTCCAGAAATTTTTCTTGTTTGCACAACTTTGTACAGTCCGGTTTTGGCAATGAAATTCCAGTCTTCAAGCTGAGTAAGTTGGTCATTTTTCTGGCAGCATTTGAGTAAGAAAAGTGGCTAAAGTTTTCAAAAGCTGGACTATCCAACAATCTGAAAAATTTCCAGTTTGCTACCATGAAGAAGATGAATACTCATGGAGTGGAGTTTGAAGGTTCAACCATGTAGATTAATTCTCTTGGAAACCTTCCTTAACTCCTTCCCTATTTTTAGCCAAAACTCTATCCTCTAAGAGCCATTTTCGAAATTCCAAGGTCAATAAACCTTGCTGAATTTTCTAGAATTAAGATATGGATTTGGATAAATTGAACAAGCTTAATTGGTGAAGAATTTAAGGTAAGATAGGGAACAAAATGGCATGAATCCCTTAAGAATTCTTGTAGGACATAAGAATAGGATTAAGAAATTCTCTTCATGTCTCCCATAGGACAACACTCCTACTTTTTCTTATGGCATGCAAAGGCTGAAAATATTCTACCTTATATAAAAATGAAATTTAATAATGATAAAACTTAATTGGTGGGATTTGAACCCAAGACCTTAGAGATTATTTCCAAAGCTCTAACCACTAAACCACAACAACTCTTGTTCTTATTTTCTCTCCTAAATATTCTTCCTATTTAATCCTTAAGCTATCTCCCTATTTGACCTCAAGCAAAATTACCATTTTACCCTTCCTACTCAATAAGCACAACTAAGTCTTCTAGACTATAAATTATAATTCTAAAGCACATAAAATCATTCAAAAATATATTTATGCATGCAAGAAAATATGATATGTATCCTGACCCCCTTACTCTAGGGTTGGCTTTAGATGGGGTTTCACAATAATAGGGACATTGTCTGGAATGCCCCTATGATCGCATGTGGTGTATGCTACGTGAAACATATCTTTATATGTCTTTTTATTTGTTTAAACGTGTTACATGCACTATTTGTGACTTTTATGTAACATATGAGTATATCTATATTTGATTATGAGAAATGTTCATCGTTAATATACTTCACCTATGCTATATAGAATCATTTTGATGGATACATTTTGGAAAACTCACTATTAGGCTGCCATGCATAAGTTACATACGTAGAAGCCATGCATATACAATTGTTTATGGGGATTGTGGTATTTTGATATCAAGATGGCCCCTAAGAAACGATCTACAAATTGCGATAATGATGTTTTTATAGTAGAACAACCATTCAGGGCGATAACTCAACTCAAAATCCTTCTCGAAATATGGAAAATAAGGGAAACAATTTAGAAAGAATGAAGAAAGTGACAGTGGCCCATGCTTTTAACAAGATAACGGAGATATTACAACACTTGACTAAGAAGAAAGGATTGTAAGTAGATGACAAAGCATTGGAATGATTTCTGAAATTCCAATCCCCTATGTTTTTGGGCGAAGATGAACAAGACCAAAAAGCTGAGTTGTGGCTTGCAAGTGTGGAGGATATTTTCCAAACCCTACAGTCCTCTAAAGAGAGAATGGTCAAGTTCATGGCTTTTTGCTTATGTGCGCTGGCTTGAGATTGGTGGACTAGATTCCAAGAGGCGTGAGAATAAAGTGGGATGGATTGGAATTAGGAAACCTTTATGATGGTGTTCCAAGCTGAATACATACCATGATGGGTGACTGAAAAATATGAGGATGAATTTCAAAACTTGAAGTAAGGGAACATGTTAGTAGCGCAATATGAGACTTAATTCAACTGCTTGTCAAAATACTATCATTGTTTATACTGAACAAAATAGAACCCGACAATTTGTGAATGGATTGGGGCCAGAATTGTGAAGAGCAGTTGCTCTTTTTCCACCGACTACTTACTCTGCTATTGTAGATATAGCAACCAGAATGGAGAATGACGATAAAAACTAAATCCCGAATGAAGCTGCATATCCTGTCAACAATTTTCTACCAAAAGGCATCTGAACGACAATGTAATAATAAAGGGACGCAAACTAGGATTGATTCTGTTGAACCTGCCTCAATTGAGATAATTTGCCATGGGTGCAAGAAGAAATGACACAAGAAGAAAGATTATTTGTATAAGAATAATAACAGGAGATGCTATAATTCTGGAGATGCCACTCACTTAAGGAATATTACAACAATTTACACAAAGAAACCCCAATCCACAGGTGAACAAAGTTAACGAAAGGAATGGTATAGAAATTGAAGGGAACTGTCCAAAGCTACAAGGGAAGGCAAAATATTTGCACTGAACTAAAATGATTTGGGAGTGGATCCTGCTGTCATTGAAGGTGCTCACTGTTCAAGGCTATAGAGTAAATATGACTAACCTTCATTCTACTTATTCCTATGCATATGAAGATTATGCATGTTATGTGGGATGGGATGAGTCAAAACTACCCTATATCTTGAGTACACCTTCGAGAAAAATTAGTTGAAGTCGAAAAGTATGTACTCGGATGTGTGACCAAAATAGGAAAGGAAAATGGAGACAGAAAGAAGAAGTTAAGATTTTAATGTAAGATGATCATGGGATAATGTATCTTTGAAGAATAATGTGTGAACCAAACAATGGCTGAAGAAGTAATATTTGAATTTGATTTAAGATATAGCATCAGCAAATTTTGAGAATGAAATTCTTTTAAGTGAGGAAGAAAGTAACACCTCTCATATTCATACATAAATATACTAGTTTAATGGCTTTTCATGAGCATATTATTATTTGGTGATTTATTTAAATATATTATGTGGGAATATATTTGCATATTTTTATAGAGAATTTATTTAAATAAATTACTTGACTATTTTTATACTATTTGTTTGTAGGTGAAATATTTGTGTAGAAAATTTATGTACGCATATGTAAATATATTGGAATACTGTATAATGACTAATTTTTTGTCTAAAATACAAAATTATTTATTAAAATGTGTTTTATGCAATTATTTAGTGAAAAACATTATTTAGGGGAAAATGTGAGAGATCAGCTTTATAAAAGACGCAATGTTTATTTTTATTAAATAAAAGCACTATTTCAATATTTTGACCATTTTAATTTTTTACTTTAATTAATTTTGACTACTAATTAACCAATACTTTGAACCTTTTGATTATTCTTTGTACCTTTTGACATATGTGTGAATTTTTTGAACATTTACTAATTATTTTTACACAAGACTAATTTTTTTATTTATTTTATTTCATTAAACCATAGTGTGCCTGAAATGAGTAAAATTACCTTCATATCCCCTAGTGTGCGGCCCCTTATTAAATCTTGGCCATTGATGTGTTTTAATCTTAATGCATGAATTTTATTAAATCCTAACCTTCTAAAATCACGTCTTGAGCAAGCTAATCAATCTAAATCATCTATTGAACATATAAAAACAAATTTTCTCTGAACCCTAGAGGTCATTTTCATTCATAGCCTCTCCCACACTTATAATTTTTTGTTTCACTCTCCTTCCTTTTTCCTCCCAATTGGCCAACCCTCTTCTTATTTGCTTCATTGATTTTCTTCAAATAAACTCTTTAAATCCTGCTTAACTACTAAATATTGAAGTGTTTAGAAGCTATATATTGAAGTGTTTAAGAGTAATCTTCAAGAAGGTAAGAACTTTATGCTCATTTCTCTTGCAAATTTATGTTTTATAAATAAAGTCCTTACTAGACAGATTGTGTTCTTGAGGAAAAATTGGTTTTGGTGATTTTGATGTTGAGAAAATGATGGGAAATTGATATTAACATGTTGTATTGAAGTTGTGTTATGGATTTTGAGTGATTGGAGGTGAATTGAAGGAGTTATGATGGTGAATTGTTGCTTAAGAGACAAGCTTGTGTGTTAGGCATGTGATCTAAGTAGTTTTAGTCTTAGTACCAAGAATATAAATTAGGAATTTTACTATAATCTATTTCTATATAATTCTACTGAGCCTTAGGAGTATTTTTCCTTGAGAATCATGTTATTTTCATAATTGGTTGATTTTATATGAATTTTTGAAATTGCTCTATTATGTGATTGATGAAACTTGATTTTGCCATAATTTTGGACTCCCTATTCAACCCATTTTATTTCGAATCCTGAATTGAAATTTTTATACATAAAAATAATGATTTCATGAGTAATTAGTCACTAGAATTACTTGATTTGGCATAATATATTGTTCTCAATCATTTTTAACAAAATCACTGCCAAAACAGAGTTTTCAGTTACTATGGCATTACTATAACTTTGACCTTTAAATTAACATACTTAGACACCTGAGAATTTGATGAAATTTTTTTACTATCATCCTCACATATTGATGTTATATAATGTAAATTTTAATTAAATTTTAAGTTGATTTACTTGGTGATATAATTGCCCAAAATTGTACTCTGATCGACTTTGTTTTCACTAAAACATTGTTTTGATGATTCCAATGGAAAACCATATTTTAGCTATGAAATCTTCATTAAATCAATTTTATTTGTTATAATATTAATATAGGAATGTTATGAAAATTAGCTCAACACTTGAATGCTTATATGACAATGTAACTGTATCTTTTATATGTTTACTATACTATATTTGATGATTATCTAATGTGCTAATGCTTTGTGAAATTAAATGTTCTATGCGTTAACGTAAATTTTTTTAGTGTATTTATGTCTTAAATTCATGTTATTTGAGTATGAATTCTGTAGATTATGTGTTGTTTGATATTAGGGATTGGTGAGAGTCTTAGATTGTGAGACTAGGATTGCCTAAGTTCATGATTATTTTAGATGAATTCTATTAAGTATAAAATTTATTATAGTAAATTGATATATATTTATTTATATGCTATAATTTTTTGGTGATCAATGATACAATCCACAAACTTAAGTTAGATTTTTGCCTTTCTTGCTAGGATTTGAGGTAAGTCCCCACATTTCATAGTTTCATAAATCTAAGAATGCATGTAAAATATTTCAATTATGAAAATTATTTATAAATCAAGTTATATTTACTAGAAAATCATTATTTATGAAATGATTTATTTATTTATTTGAAATTCATTAATATGAATATTTTATTTATGCAAGTAATATTTTGTCAATTATATATAATCCATGGTTGGGAAATATGTAAGGGAAGCATATTGTTCTATTGGGAAGTGAATGGTGATTTATTGATTATGAAATATTCAAATATGGTTCTTTATTAGGAAATCATATATGCATATGATATGTTGAGTATAAAAACTTGCACTATTGAACATTTAGAATTGAAATTCTCATGCATAAATGAGTTGCGAAATACACAGCATATTTTTGAATCATTAACTTCATATAATATGAAATTTATTTATGGTATTTATAAGCCATGGGTGTATGAAATCTTGGAATAGATCAAATCTTGTGATGTGATTTTGAATCTATGGAGTATATTATTTAAACACTTAGGAGTATTTTGTATATCAAATGTTTTCGAGAATGGTTGTGAAATCTTTTAAAGGTATTGAGCTTATCTTTGAAAAAATCATTGCACTGATATATTCATAAGAGTTTGTGCCATGTTGATTCTTAAGTACTTAAAGGTACTTTGCACTTATATTAGCTTCCACGGGTTTGAGAATGTTATCCAGTTGGAGGCCTCCTCTGAGTAATAATCTTTTTTTTTTTTTAGGTGTTAGTATATGAGGTAGAGTCGTCCATAGCTAGCAAAACATTTTTAATTAGGAAAAATGGAGGTTCGATGTGGGACATCCGAGCCAGGTGGCAATAATATCGGTAGGTTATAAACCTATTCATGTTAGGTGACAATAGCATTAGTAGGGTTGAGATCCTATTTGTGCTAGGTGGCAAACTTATAATGTTGGTAGGATTGAGGTCCTATTCATGTCGGGCTACAATCTTATTAATGGGACTAGGTCCTATCAGTTGATGTCAGAACATAATTTCATTTTTGAAATATGAATTGTGAAAAGTGATCTTCATGATCTAATTCTTATTTTGAGAATACGATGTGGTAAAGGTATGAAAGCTCAACACAGTTGATGTAATTGATGTAGATAACTTATGATTTGAATAGTAACTCATTTTCCCAAAAGTATAAATGTCACAAGTTCTCATGCATCATACATCATGAAAATTGATTATTGTAAATAATGTTTTCGAAAGCATGTAATTATCTTTTTCCTCTGTTCTAATAAATTATCATGCACCATGAAATTTGATTATTAAAAATTATCACAAGTTATATGCGAGACTTACTGAGATTTTATCTTACTCCAATTTAATTCATGTTTTATAGGATAATACGTATAGGGGCAAGTTTATGTGGTTTTGAGGATATTTGACATGGGAATATGTACTTGTTTTTGGATATCATACTTTATGGATGTTGATTTGAGAAGAAAGTTAGCTATTTGAGATATTATTCCATTTTGGGAGTTGATGTAATATTCTAAAAGTTTTGTAATATTTTTATTCCAGTATTTTGTTTAAGTCCAGGGAATTTATTCCTTTTGGTTTTGTTATAAAGACCTATTGTCACTTAGACAGGCGTGACATCTGCAACCATTTGGGCCTTGTGGTTGTGGGGTGTTACAGAGTAAAATAATTGCAAAACTTAAAATTTCATTTCCAATGTCATTGAGCGGTTTCTTTGCTTGCATTTAGCTAAATAAACTAAGCTCAAACTAAAAATTGGCTAATGATTATTTCAAACGAATTAATTCATTTCCAAAAATGTAAAACCACTTATAATTTATAAAGTAGTCGGATTATGAAACTCTACATCATAATCCTATTTGATTTGTCATGAAACCTTGTATCATGACTGGATACTGTGAAACTCTGCATCATAGCATCAATGGGAGTTCGGCCCACTAGGTGAGATGCTCTTCATTTTTTCACCTAAACTTATCGGTCGTCCATACTTGAATATTAGTCCTACCTAGAATTGAGTTGCTAGTTGTGGGTTGGCTTAACTTACTAGTACTATCGCTTTATCTAGAAAGAGTCCTTTTTTCTGTGCTGACCACCAACCAAAAGACATGCTCAAGCTTTCAAAGGCTAGTACCAATAGCCTACTCTTACTAAATTCTCAACTTTTTACAATCCCCACCTAGGGATAAGTTCAAACAAATAATTTTCATAGTTAGCCCAAACATGTTTTTATAATCAAATATGAGATCATGTTTAAGAACCAATAATATAAAACTCAATGTTCTAATTTGTGTAACTATGCTCGTGCAAACCATTACTTATGGTGTGCAGAATGGAGTTGATAGAAAGTATGCCAAACTTTCTCTATGCAAAACTCTTTTCTCTTTAAAGTGTATCAAATTAGTTTGTGACAAAATATTCTAAAGTAGTACAGAACTGCAAACTTTGAGTATATAACCACAAAGTAGATTTTATTCAAGGACTTACTTGTTCAAGTTGCTTCAATACCTAAGTTACTAAACCATTCTTTGGTGTTGAAACTCACCCACATCTAACAAAATATTGTAGAATCTCAATCAAATACTACCCTACTTGATACATATTAATGTATTCGAAATTCAATTCCCCACTTTCGCCTATATATATTGAACATCCTGATCAAAATGTTCAATATTACCCCCAAGATCCCATCTGTCCAACTCAACTTATACAACAAATAACATACATAACCAAATCTATCTCTATGTCGTAATAATCAATGAGCATTTGTTTGTACATGCCTCTATGACATATGTGCAACTTGCATCAACAACTCCAACCAATAGTTCTATTAAATCAATAAGTAGCAAGTACTACAATCATTTCAATCCTCCTAACATCATATATCATAGATCTGCAATGAGCATGCCTTCCCCATATAATAAACTTCAACCAAGATTAATACATCTCACCTGATGTTACACATAACTAAAAACTCCACCATAATCATATTCATATAGCACACAAATGCATATTACACAAATAGATTTGTTTAACATAAGTAACTAAGTCTTTCTACAACATGAACATTATGATCTACCATCAACAAATGTTTCCCATGCTGTGATACTTAGCAAAACAAGAAATTAACCTTTCACCTTACGCTAGACCATTCAATATACAACACATTCTCACCTTAAGAAATAAGATCTCATCCTACTTTATACAAAACTTGACTACATAAATAAAGAAGAAGAAAGAGAAGGATAGATTTTTGGCACCTTCAAAGAAGTCAATGCACCAATAAACTCTAGATGAGAATGGAAATGTCTCGCTATAGAGATGGCATCTAGAATCCTTCAAAGAATTAAGAGAGCAGGTGAGACTAGAAGGTGTGGAGATGACTATTGCTTTGGTTCTTAAAGAGGAAGAAAGAACTTTAGTCTGTTGTTGAAGAAGAAGTAGAATTAGCTGAGAGCCCTAGGGAATAGAAGATGCAAATGTGCTATTGTTGAGAGATAGAGAGTGGCCGAATGCCTTGAAGAGAAAAATAAATGTGTGAGTGCGAGTGCGAATGCATTTGGCCTTGAGGGGAATAAAGTAAAGAAAAGGCCAAATGCTCTTGGGAGAATTAAGTATGTGTTGGTTTGTGTTTGGAGAGGAAACAAAAGGCGTGCGTGTGTTTTGCAAATCTTGAATCTTGTTTAGTTGATAGGGTATGATATCAAAAGAAAGGTACTCTGGGAGTGATTTAAGGATGATATAATCTTGAGAAGCACCAATTTGAGATTTGAAACTCAAAATCAAGAGACCTAATTCAATATTAGAACCCTAGGTAAAACTAGCTTCTTAGAACCCAAAATCTAATGAACTAAGCCAACTAAATCACCATCTAAACACCCCTAACCCAAGAAAGATAAAGAATAAATGTGATAGGAAGATTTAGGCAATCAAATGAACTCCTAAAGGAACCCTAGAATAGCTAGGAATCTAAGACCCACTTTAGAAAGAACAATGATCTATTCTAGGAAGATTAGAGAGTAGATTCTTAGGTTAGATTCAAGCCTAAGAGTAGTCTTGATGATTAATTTGGGAATCACCCAAGAGGGACATCCTCAAGAACTCTATCTAGAGAGAAAAAAGATTTCTCTATTCAAAATATAAAAAGTTATGTTTACAAGAGTTACAATGGTATATATATAGATGCCTTACCCTAAACTGATTAGCAAACTAATCCTAAGAATTTAAATGGCCTTAATACTGGTTTTGAGGCCCTATTACATGCCTTAAAATAGGTTGAAATATAATGAAAGACGTGAAAATTAAATTACAAGTGTAAAAGGCTGAAAGTATGAAAAATAGCAAAAAGTTAGGATCAGCTCGACTAGGGCCAGCGCCGACTCTACCATATGGAGCCAGCGTAGGCCCGGTTCTATCCAAGATAGAATAGAGCCAGAATCGTGACAGCGCTAGGTCCTTCATTCTGGGTCGGCGTCGGGTTAACTCTAGGCAGCCTCTCTTCTTTTGTTGCACTTCAATCCCTACACATTTGACCTCCATTCCTTTTCCATATGTTTCTTTGATCTCCCAAGTAAAATATTGATCTTTTTGAGCTCTTCTTGATACTTCTTTGACCTCTAATCCTTGTTTAAAGGTTAGCTTGATCCTCCACATGGATTGTTGCTTGTGTTGTGCGTCTTTTTGCCCTTCCTTTACTGTCCATCTCTTCACAATCTTCTTGGACCTGGGTTTGTTGAATTTATTGCCTTGAAAATTCTCTTGATTCCTCTTGAATGTTGTTCTTAACCATGGAACCATGAAATGTGATTTTATCCTTCTTCCCCCTTCTTGAAAATGGCTTTCATGCCCAATTTGATTCCAATCATTTTTCCCTTCTTGAAGTTGATTTGTCTTCAAATTAATACTTGCATTATAATTCAAATAAGATATTTTGTGTGAAGATAAAAATTTTAGCTTCTGATCCTTATCAACTCCCTTGTTTTTTCTCTTCTCAATCCAAATTTTCATTCTTACCCTACCTCCATTCTCCCTTTCCTCCCTCTGGTTATTTTCACCTCTCCAAACCCAAGTTGGCTTGTTTTTGCTTTCATTTGGAGCTCTAAACTCTCTTTTTCTTCTTTTGATCTTCTCTCATTTTCTCTTTCTCTTGGTCTTGTTTTTCCCTCTCTTACTTTTCCTTCTCTTTTTGTTCTCTTTTCTTTTTATCTTCCTCCCTTAAAATGCTTTGATTTTTTACAATCTCACTTGCGGGCATAGGGTAAAGTGTGAATTTCCTTCCTTCTTTGCACAAAGAGTAAGTATTTTTCTTCTCATGGTGAACTACCTCCTTATCATATAGTCAAGGCACTCCTAACAATATATGCCCAACATGCATGGGAAACACATCACACATCACCTCAACTTTATATCCCTACATGACAATTGTCATCTTGACTTGTTTATTCACCTTTACTTTAGTACAATTGTTTAAACATTGAAGCTTATAAGTTTTAGGATGTTTCAAGGTCTCCATTCCTAAGCACTAATCACATTTTTACAACTCCTTCTATCAGTAATCGAGCTACATGTTTTTTTTTTTTTTTATTTGACACCTTGAATATAAAATATTTTCTCTTTGTAAATCTTCTTTTCCTTCAACCACACAAGCTTCAGCAATTTCCCTTATAACATCAATTAATGCATATGGTTTCTCAAGTGTATCCCCATCTCTTCCATTTACTCTAATTTCTACACTAGATTTGGTGTCTTTTTGTGAAATTGAACTAGATGGTTCATTATCACTAATTTTACTCATGATCATTTGCTTTTGCACCACCTCTAGACAATTCTTCTTTTTCTCCTCTTGTGAATGTGAGCTTTCTCCCACTTCATAAGTAATTGAAGCACTTTTGGAACCTTCATCCATTGCACGCATTTGCTCCCCCTCTACCTCATTCCTTGAATGCATTTGCTTTTCAACAAATTCTACTCCATTTTGCTCAGCTCCTTCTTTGTTCATTCTCCTCTAACACTCCCAATGGGTTTAACTCATCCTTTAGAAAGAATAGAATATTGCAAAATTTCTTAGTTAACCCATTTATTGAACTCAATGGTTCTACTTCTTCTTCTTCATTATCACTAAACTCCTCATCATTCTCATTAACATTTTTCTTGGCTACTTTGGTCACAAGTCTAGCTCTTTCCTTCTCAAATTTATGAATCTCACATTGCTCCTTAGAGGACTTCCAATGACAATCAAATGATTTGTGCCCATAGCCACTATGATGCTCACAAGAAATTGCACTACCCTTTTACAAATCAAAACTTCTTCCTTAATCATTCAATCGTGGGCAATCACATTTATTATTGCCATATTTCCAACAAGTAGAGAAAACATAATCTTGTTTTCTCCTCATTCCTCATTTTATAAAATTTTGCACTATACTTCCCTTACTATACTTAGAACTTTTTGGACAATTATAAGACATGTGAGCAAAACTTTCACATATTTTGCACTCATCAGGTTCAAACTGTTCCCTTATCAAATCTTTCATTTCTTCCTAAGAATCCACCATTTGATACTCGTTTTGCCTTCTTTGTGTGTTCAATTGCCTCCACTATTCTAAAACATTTTTAGAAAAACACTTTAGTGCCTGCTTCACCTTGTTTCTTCCGCTAGGCTCAAATCATTTAAACATTTCTTCCATTCTTCTTTCCCAGTCATAGTACCCCTTCAAATCTCTCTTCCCAAGAAACGGAGGTACCAACTTCCCATTGTACTTCAACTCCCTATTCTCCACATCCTTCTTCATTCTTTGTAATCTAACCTTTGAATGTTTTGGCACCCCATCCACATTACCCCTCTCACATTCTTTTTCATTTTCCCAATGGCCTTTTTCATAGCTATCATACAACCTTCCACTCAAACTTGGTCTTTCATTATGTTCATCTAAATATCCATACTCTCATAATCATCCTCCTCATATTTTCAATTGTCTTTTCCATCAAACCCACCATATCATTTTTCATTTGTGCTTAGCGCTTCATTATAGCTATCCCTATAAGACTCATCTCCACAATCAAGTAAATTCTCATGACCATCTTTATTTTCCCAACAATCTTCCTCATAGTCATATTCATATTCTTCATATCCCCCGTAATTACTTTCATTGGAACAAGACTCCTCATCATAGTCATACCCTTTCACTATCACTCCAACTAACCATTATGAATTTTTCTTTCAAAAGAAGTACCCGCAAAATTTAAGTAGAAAACAAAAAAGGAATTCCTTATTTCACTCCCTCACGTGTTTATACTCAATTTTAGTAGTCACTCTTCACTCGTGTTTGCACTCTTCTTGACTTTTGTTAAAATGAGCTCACCCTCTTTCCTTTTCTCAAACTCTCAAATCCTCAAAGATTTCTTTCCAAAATAACCTCCCTAATTGCTTAGGAACTAGTCCAACTAGATAAGTCAAGCCAACCCTCTAAGGACAATCATCTAGGGGTCTTAGGGAAATTCAATTTAAAAATTGATGACTATCAAGGAACAAGGCAAGTTTAAGCAAGAATTTCAAAGATTTGAGGCTCAACAAACTTAAGATTTCAAGAATGATTTATGAAGGTACCCACTAAGCAAAAATAGTAAGGATTCAAAGATAGACAACTGCAAATCACTTCCTAATATCTCACGATGATTTAAAACCAAGTATTCAACGCACTAATAATATGAAATAAATCAATGGAGTTAATTAGAAGTGAAAGATACAAGCTAAGAACTCATGTAATGAATGTAAAGTCACTTAGACATTTCATCAAACACTTGGTAGGAAACTACTCAAATAAAGAATTTTTATATGTTACGATGCTATCACAGCCCCAAGGATATAATTTTGATGAACAATTAACTCACTCAAGGCGATAATAGCAGAGGGAGTTCAAAATTCAAAGACAAGTGATATAACAATATATGCACCAACAATTCTCCCAAACTATAGCATAAACACAATGGCCAACAATTTTCTACTAGCAAAAAGGGATAATTCTTACTCAAACTTATGTTACTAAGAAAGAAAATCATAGGAATTCATCATACGAAGAATTTGGTAGTCATGTTTGCATAATTACAAGTCATAGAAGAAACATATCAAGCACCTCGTATGCAAGCTCATAACTTAAGCTATTCCAATTTTCTTTCTTCCTTATAACAACCCCAAAAACTCAAAATTCACAATAAAAATCAATCTCCAATGGTTATACTAACATCAAGGAACAATTTCAAAGAAAGATCATAGCAAAAACTTGAGTTTTATAGCTCCCAAAATTAGCAAGAACATGAGTTACGAGATTTTTTTGTGTTTTGAATTTTGTAGCAAAAACACCCAAGAAACTTCAAAATTTCTGCAATTTTAAACATCAAATAACTTTCTAATCATCAACCAAACAAGTAGGCTAAATTTCACAACAAGCCCATGGCATAATTTGAAGTTCTTAACTTTCAAAAATAGCAAGAAAAATAGTTACAAGCTTAAGAAAATTGCAGCAATAATTTTGATGAGATTTCCACCTTGTTTGTGCTAAAAAATAACAAATATTCATTCCAAATGATTCCTCAAAAATCATACCAACATATAATATCAATTTAACATTAAGTTCATGGCATAATTTTAAGTTTCAAGCATTCAAAAATAGCACACAATAAAGTTACGAAAATATGAAAAATTTCACAAATGCTTGAAAAGATTGTACCTTTGTCCAAAAAAAGATGTGTTGATTAATCAACACAAGCTTACTTTGATACCAAACTCTTTGATATGATCCTGAGAAGCACTAATTTGAGATTTGAAATTCAAAACTAAGAGACCTAGGCTAGAACCCTAGATAAAACTAGCTTCCTAGAACCCAAAATTCAATGAACTAAGCTAACTAAATCAACACCCAAACACCCCTAACCTAAGAAGGATCAAGAAAAAATGGGATGGAAAGATTTAGGCAGTCAAATGAACTCCTAAAAGAACCCTAGAATAGCTAGGAATCTAAGACCCACTTTAGAAAGAACAATGATCTATCCTAGGAAGATTAAAGACTAGATTCTTAGGTTGGACTAAAGCCTAAGAGTAGTCTTGATTGATTTGGGAATCACTCAAGAGGAACACCCTGAAGAACTCTTTCAAGAGAGGACAAAAGATTTCTCTATTCAAAATATCAAAAGTCGTGTTTACAAGACTCATAATGGCATACATATTGATGTCTTACCCTAAAGTAATTAGCAAACTAATTCTAACTATTTAAATGGCCTTAATACTAGTTTTGAGGCCTTATTACATGCATTAAAATAGGTTTAAAAAAAATAAAAGTCGTGAAAATTAAATTATAAGTGTAAAAGGCTAAAAATATGAAAATACCAAAAAGTCGGGATCAGCCCGACTAGGGCCAACGCCAACTCTAGCACATGGAGCCGTTGCTAGCTTGGTTCTGTCAAGACAGAACCAAGCCAAATCTAAGACAGTGCCATGTCCTTCATTCTGGGCTAGCGTCAGGTTGGCTCTGTGTGGCCTTTCTTATTTTATTGCAATTCAATCCCTACTCATTTAACCTCCATTCCTTTTCCATGTGCTTTCTTGATCTTTCAAGTGGAATTTTTATCATTTTGAGCTCTTCTTGATACTCCTTTGGCCTTTAATCCTTGTTTAAAAGTTGGCCTGATCCTCCACATGGATTGTTGCTTATGTTGTGGGTTTTTTAGCCCTTCATTTACTATCCATCTCTTTACAATCTTCTTGGACCTGGGTTTGTTGAATTTCTTACCTTGAAAATTCTCTTGAATCCTCTTAAATATTATTCTTACCCATGGAACCATGAATTGTGATTTTGTCCTTCTTCCTCTTTCTTGAAAATGGCCTTTATACCTAATTTGATTCCTATCAAGGGGTCTTAAAAATTAAATAAGATTACAACTTTTGAATCTAGAGGATTCCTATATTTTAGCTAGCCTAATGCAAGCAAGATGGAGAGTGGAAGCTGATCAAGAAAAGTGGTAATGGTGTGCTTTAGTTTTGGTAGAATAGAGTAGGGCCGAAATCTTCATGAAGAATTGTAAAGTATAAATGTTATTTTGATGCAATGTAATTCTAGTGTTTTGAGGATAGGGTAGCATTGGAGTGAGTTTAGGAGAGTCCTTAGGACTTTTGCAAGTTAAAAGGGGTTGTGATAAAGCTTTCAAAATTTAAAAATGTTGAACTTAGAGGATATCCTATAGGCAGCCAACTCTTGTGCATGCATTATACACAGTGATTAATGGTTGTTCATATATGAGAAGGAGAAGGATGTGATTGAAAGATTTCAAAAAAGATTAAATGCTTTCTTATAATGTAATGCAATTCTGGAGTTTTGATTGTTAGTGGCTTAAAATCAATCGAGTGTTCTTAGAAAAGGTCCTAGAAATTTGAAAATCAAAATGGCTTTGATGATATTCAAAATCCAAGAATCTCTTGAAGCTAGGAACTCCAAGTAGGCAGCTAAGATAAAGAATAAAACTAGGCTTATCTTTGCTAAACAATCCCCACGATTTTTAGGAGCCAGTTTTATTTTCAAGAATTCTAATTTCAAACTTCAAAGTTTAAACTAAAAGGGATTATTTGAATTCAAAGAAAATCTAATTTGGTTTCAAAACTAAAGGTAAAAGACCCCCCTTAAATTTCATAAATTTAATCACTTGAGAGCCTCCTAATATGGCGGCCTAGAGAAGCTACTATAAGAGTTCTAAAAATTCATATTTTGAAGAGCAAAAGGATATATGAGGGTTAAAGAACCGAAAAGGAAAATTTAAGAAAAATCTAGATTAGCTAAGATTTGAATTCAGGCTGCTAGACATTAAGCACAAAACTCTAACCACTAGACTATATTTGTTCTGGCGTTCTCTTTCACTCAAAAAAATTCAATTTCACACACAACTCAATCCATAATATCTAATACTAAGCATATATAAAGATTTATACACTTAAACTATGTAGTTCACTCACATTCACCCATATCACTCTACCAAACCCCAATCTAACATTAGGTATAAAACATACATAGAGCCATATCCATTACTCAAATTCATACATAAAATGCTATACAATAAAAGATTCCCCCATCTTTAAGATGGCTTAGGGTGATGTGTTATAGAAAATGTGCCAAATAGGAAGTAAAATAAAGCCCTATCTGGATCTTCATTCTTCTTTTATATCTACTAAGCATATCACTGCTCTTGTCACTTCTCAGACTCATTGCCTCTTGCTCTCTCCTTGCTTTGGCCTTCACCACCGCTCTTGACTGGAGATGTGTGTTTGTTGTGCGATTAAAAAGGCATGGCTTTTATGAAACCAAAAGTATACTTTAAAGCTTGATTAATATAAAGATCCTTTGGTAATATTCACCTTTTCTTCAAAGCTAATCATGCTCACTAGGCGCTGTTATAAAAGAGGGTTGCTTTTGCTGCTTTGATTGATAAAGGAATTGATAAGGCTTGAATTTATCTATATTTTGTCAGTCATTTTATGAGGAATTTATATTGTTTTTTAGTTAAATGGCTATTCATTTCCTCTACTTTGATAAACTTTTGTTTAGATTTGATTTGGTAGAGTTGTCCTTGAAAAGATGTTGGAAATTCCTAAAAAGTGAACAAAATCGGAATGTTCCAGTAAGTACTTAGCACCGGTTTTTTGTAAAAGAGTTAGGGTCGGCCTCTTTCTAGAAAAATATACCAAAACAAAGTGCAAATCAAGATGAAACAGAGAAGAGCCAACATCGGCATCAGCACCGGCCCCCCGAAGGACCTGGCATTGGCCCCTTTTTAGAATAATAGCGGTGAAAAATCCTGTTCAAAGAAGAATTTGATAATTTCTAATTGGATCTTTTGGAGACTGATTTGGACATAAAAAAAGGACTCTTTTAGGTAGTTTTTGGCAACCAAAAGTCCTATATAAACATTGAAGAAGAAACCTTAGATGAATGGTAAGATATACAAGACTAAGATCAATTAGTGAGTTAAGTGTTCCTATATAAGCACTGAAGAAGAAGCCTTAGATGAATAGTAACATATATAAGACCAAGATCAATTAGTGAGCTGAATGTTCGTTAAAGGATAGGATCGTTATTTCAAGGAGAGCTTGCAAAGAGGAGAATGAGGATACCTATCCATGAGTTCCTCTTCTTTTTCTTTTTTTTTCTTTCTCTCTTTAACAATTTTCTTTTTGTTGATTGATTATATTTTAGAAGAATGATTTTAAGGATTATGATTTTATATTGAGTTTTGCTTTTCGATCAACTAATTTCCAATTTCTAGTATTTGATTACTTGGATTTTATTTTGTTGAATTGATTGATTGTTGCTTTCCTTTTAATTAACTTGAGAGAAAGGTTGGGAGTGAGTCTCAATTCAATTGATTTTATATTTGTTATCTCTTAATTAACTTGAGAGAGAGGTTAAGATCTAAGAACTTGGTAGTTGAAAAGTTTTTAGTGTCACCTAGAGATAGGAATGTTAATTTCATTCATGTAAATATTGCCTATAGATAGGGATATTATTGCAAAGGAATTGGGATTAATGCATCTTTTTGGTTGATTAATAAGGTAGAGATATCTATTAATTTAGCTAAGTGGCAGTGAATTCATAATTCAAGAGAGATTGAATTCTAACTTTATTCCTTCATGATGCTAGAATTGATTAATTAATTGTGATGATTGCTAGCTTAATATTTGTCATGTTTCTTGGATATCCTATCTAAGTATACATTTCTAATTCTTATCTTATCCATGATTAATCTTGTATGCATGTGTCTTTTTTTGTCTTCTTTTCTAGTTTTGGTAGCTAAACAATGAAGGGTGAGAGTAATTAGTAGTACTTATTCCTTATAAGTCGATACTCATTAATTTCATATACTATACTTGCGATGAGTATTCTTTGCTCTGTATGTGTAGTTTTGGGATTTGTAAATTAATTAAAACTTAGTTAATGAATAAGATTAAAAGGAATGGATTTTATTTACCCAACTCAACATATCAGGGATCTGCAAGAATTTACATATTTTAGTACCAGATATGGCTTATCTTTTCTGTCTCTATATGTGTTGTTTTGAGATTAAAGTTTTAAATAAAACTTGGTTGAGGAATGAGCTTAGAAGGAGTAGATTTTATTTACCCAACTCAACATATATTAAGGATCTACAAGAATTTACATCTTTTAGTACTAAGTATGGCTTAGCTTTTCTTAAACTTTCTTAATCTTATTTTGCCTTTTTCTGGTAATTAGCATAGGATGGGTGTAACACCCCGCCACCTACATACTCTGAAAAGACAGGATTGTAAGCTCGTCAAAAGGATCAGGGTCTTTATAACAAAGTCAAAGGGTAAACTCAAAGGAATAAAAAAAAAACTTTTGAATCTTATTACAATCTAAAATAGTAATACAAGCCTCAAAATACATCCCAAAAGAAACAACTGAAAAATAAATACAAAGAAAACGAAAAATAAGCTTCAATCTCTAAAGCCTCTCAACCTTCAAATCTGGCATCTCCTGAAAACATGTTACAAAAGGTGTGAGAATTTCTTCTTAGTAAGTCCTATGTGTGCAAATATACATTCAAAATAATTTCACGTGTGCACATTTGAAATATTTATATAAAGTGGTTTGTAAATCATATCACAATCCTTTTAAAGATAGTGAGTAGTGTTTTATATACTTTTGCAAGACCATATAATTGAATATTTTGAGAAATCAGTCGCTTTCAAATGAATTTGTAGACTATAAAACCCTACATCATAGCCCTTGCCATAAAACCCTGTATTATGGCAAAGCACTGTGAAACCCTACATCACAATGTAATGGGTGATTTTCCCACTAAGTAGGGCACTCCTTCATCTCCTATCCAAACTTACTAGTTGAACCATTTAGGAAAAATAAAACTATGTTTTATTTGAAATTCTTGTTTGATCAAAACCTTTTTAGGTAAGAAAGCGAACTATGATTGCAACCTAAGTAATCATATTTTGATTTAGCATCAAATTATAATGACTTGCAAATAAGAGAATTGACATTTGAAAATTATGCAAAGATTTACTTGAATCAACTTACTCAAGAATTGGGTCGTTCTTGACCTTGACTCCTACATCACTCTAGAAATAAATTATAGAATTAAAATCAACCACCAATCTAGTCAAAATTCAACAACGTCACCAAACTCCACTTCCTAAACAATCATCATAATCTCCTTAGTCAAAGATATCTTATTTCACCCTATGACTCAACAACTCAATCATATGTACATACTACACCAATATAAAACAACTTATTACTAGCATGAAACCTAGTAGAACATAAAAATTCAAGAGATCAAATAATATCATATCTAAATATCTAAGATATTGTAATATTCATGCCTATATCAGCATAATAGGATTTAGACCAATCATCATAACTCAACAGCTATAACTGAGCATTTCAGCCAAAATCCATACTAATCATGCTTCAATCATATGATAATTAAATTTAATAACATACACTAATCAAAGCATAACTTTACAACCACAATATTAGATTCAACAATAATGACCCAGATCTTACTCACATGTATAAACACATATTCTAAATATCAAAACTTAATAATAGGATTCCTAAGTTTAGCAACTAGAGTCTGGATATCCGGCTTACCTTGAGTAAACAAGTGATGCGAACCCTTCAAGAGAAGAAAGTCGAATCCTCGCAACCAAGATATATCTCAAACTCAAAAAGGAATTATCTTGGCCTAGAGAATGATGAGATCCATGCATTTGAGAAAGTGTAGATGATTATCACAATGTTTTAGGTTCAAAGAGAAAGAGAAGAGAAAAAGAAAAATTACCTTAAAAAAATTCTAGGAGTGCCATGAGAGAGAGAGAGAGATTGTTTGTATGAAGAGAAAAAGAACTCCAAATGGTTTTAGAGTGTATATATGTGTTGGCCAAGCCAAGAGGTTTTCTTGGTATTTTGGGTTTTGAGAGGAAAATTTTAGGTTTTGGTCTCTTATGCTTTTAAGGAAAGAGATTGCTACTTTATATGATCTCATGTGGCCAAAGTAGGCTAAAAGAAATGACCAATTACTTAATTAAAGCAATAAGGCCAAGAGAAGAAAGAAGAGTGCTTGTTTTTAGTTGGAGTATTGAGAGGCTATGCATTTTGTGTTGTTTTGGTGTGTTAGTTTCATGTGTGTGAGTGTAGGCCAAGAGGGGTTTAGGGTTTGAGTATTCTAGCTAGATCAAGACTCACAAGAAAGACTAGGTTGAGAAGATCTTGGATAAATCTCCTAAGTTTTAGGTAGATCTTTATCTCTTCTCTTTGAGAACTCTTGTTGCATGATTTCCTTGAATAAAAAAAAGAAGAGAATAAGTTGCTTGAGGGTTCTTGATGGCCAGCTATGAGAGGAATAAGAGAGAGATTGACCAAAACTTACAGAAAGAAAAGAAGAACTTAATCCAAGAAAAATTTTAGTTATATACTTAGGAGTTTAGGGTGATCTATTCTAGATTCTTAGGAGTTTTCTAGGGTTTAAAATCCCTCTAGAAATGGCAGCTATGTTGCTTAAAAATAGCTGGAGTTTTATCAAATAAATGCCAAAGAAATTTTAGATGGGATAAATAACAGTTTATAGAAGATAATAAAAATCAGCATTATCTTTAAAGCTAGATTATAGGATATTTCTTCTCCATAGTTGTGGCTAGATAAATAGGAAAATATAGATATTTTATTTGATAATATCTAGGAGCCTATTTAGGATTCAAATTTTGATAAGATAAAGTTTTAAATGTTTAAATAGATAAATTTATAAAAGATAATTGCAATTTTAAGAAAAACTAAAAGATAATTTTCCTAACTTTTATCTTTAAGAAAAATTACAAGGTAATCAAACTTCTAGATTTTAGGGATAAAACCAAGAGTGGCGGCTAGAGTTTGGATTTTCGACCAAGGGAAAAGAAAAATAAGTCAGAAGAAAATAATCAAGAACTAGAACTAAGATTCAAACTTAGGTCCCCAGGAATTATGCATCAAGCTCCATCCAGTCAATTACATCAACTCTTATTCAAATATTCCCCAACAAATTTTTTTCATCCTCAATCATTGCATCTTACTTACTGCTTATCAAATTCTATCCCAAAAGTATAAACACAACTAACTCAGCTATAGCATCTGAAGGACCGCAAGAAAATTAAATACGAAAAAGAAGACAGCAAATTAAAATTTTTTTTCCAAGCCAAAGTCTAAGAATACATACTTCTAGGGAGTTTTATTTGAATAACTAGAGTTAGATTCAGGTTTGACGACTCTTGCTGAACTAGAATGTCTACCTGTTCTGCGGGAAAACCAGCTATGTACTTCTAGCATCAGCTTCTTCGCATCAAACAATTACTATGTTTGTTATCTCTTAACCTTTTAGAGTATTCTCTAACCTCCTATGGACTTGTACTGGCGAAAGTAGAACTAGGTTGAAGAAGATTTGAAGAAAAACAGAAGAGCAAAACATTAAAGGAAAAATGAAGGAAACGTCAAGGAAAATGGCGGCCTAGGTTTATCTTGGAAAACTGAAAGTTGTAGGGAGTTTGTACACAATAATTCAGTCAACCTAAATTACCCACACGTCATGCCCTTTTTATTTACTACTACACCTTTCTTACCTTTTTCCAAACAAACTACCGTATTTCCTATATTCCATTATTTCCTTTGCCTTGTTTTCTTTTCTTTATTTCCTTTTTCCCTGGTGTAGTGGTGGCTATCTTAAGATTTCTAAAATTTCGTAAGTCATCTCAATACCCTGGTGGGCCAGAGTTTTTCTTAATTAGTACACGACTAATTAAATAACTCGCTTGTTAATTAATTAATCCACTTGGGCCCAATATAAAATTACTTGGGATAATTAATTGATAAATAATTAATTAAATTATCTCTTTTATTAATTAATTAATTCACTTGGACCCAATATAAAATTATCTAAGATAATTTAATTAATTAAATTGTACAAATTAATTATTCTAGTCCAAATAAATAATTAGTTGGACTTTTAAAATAATGCTTCCAATAATTAAATCATCCAATAAACTTTTATAGTAAATAAATTTACTAAGGTTATTTGAGCCACTCTAAGACCAAAAGACATATTATTCTAGGCTACTAAAATAACCAAAATACCTTTGCTAACACATAGCAATATTTTAATCATTTTGAATATTTCATTTATCACCATATAGAAATATTGACCTCGAAATAATATTGCAAGTACAATGTTTTTGACCTACAGGTGTAATGATGAAAATACCTCTCTACGTAACACCCGTCATTGAGGTAGGAAAAATGCACTAATACCTTACTCAATAATAGCTACCATCTTTTGATAGCTAGTCCGATAATCCATGACTTCCAGTATGTATCCACTTAGCACAAGGAGCTACTCAAAAGTGTACATACTTAGTCACTTTTCTCAGGGCCCTGGATTATTAAATTATCCTAGACAATCACAAATGAGTGATTTCTTCACATAATGAAGTATAAAAACTTTATTGTATAAGTCCATCTTAATTAATTAGAGTCATACACCTAATGCACTGTTGGAATGTATGCCCAAAAAGACCTATACATTTTTGTATTTTGGAAATTATAAAAGTTTCATTCTTTAATGGTGGTTTGTTTACATATATTACGCATTAAATGTCTAAATATGTTAGTAAGTAGTCTACGTGATTGGGTCATACTTTCACAGTAAGGTGTATATTATGGGCTACTAATACATACGTGAAAAATTATTCTAGACCAATTGATGGAGTTGAGCACTTCAACAAGAGTTAGATCATTACACTATGGTTTCTAAATGGGGGATGGTTTACCATTAACCAGTGAATAGTCCATTCACACCAATAGTGTAAACATATTTAGAATACGTAGACCTGGACCATGCGATGATAATCTTTATAAAAGTACTAAATTAAATAGAAATTACTTTATCGCAGCTACTGCATGGACGAGTATCCTAAGACCTGAGTATAAGTTGGTGGTATGGTAAAGCTGAACTTGTACACTTTGATGTATTTTGGGTAAAGTCTTATCGCAAGGCCAATAACCAGTACATCAGGTGTATAACTATAGTTAATTAAGACAAACTTATATAATAGAATTTTTATGTTTCATTGCATGAAGAAATCACTCCCTTGTGATTGTCCGAAATAATCTAAAATTTAGGGCTCTGGAAAATGTGACTAAGTATGCACACTTTTGGGTAGCTCCCTGTGAGAAGTGGATATATACCCTAAGTCATAGATTCTCAGACTAGCTATCAAAGGATGGTAGATGTTATTAAGAAATGTGTTAGTGCAATTTTTCTATCTCAATGATGGGTGTTACGTAGAGAGGTATTTTCATCATTACACATGTAGGTCGAGGACGTTGGCATGCAATATTATTCTTGGAGTTAATATTTCTATATGGTGATAAATGAAATATTAAATTGATTAAAATATTGCTATGTCTCAGCAAGGGTATTTTGGTCAATTTTGTTGGGAAGTATGCCCTCTTAGACCAGGTTTCTGATGTAAATATCGAATGTTTTAATAACAGAATTTATTTTTAGAAATCATTTGTGAATTTACTTTTTATTTATGCACAATTTCATTTGGAAAAGACCCATTGTGTTTAAATAAGTGATCCATGTGAATGGTGGTCTTTCACAGTGAGGTATGGATCACGGGTTGTTTAACATATAAACATTTGTTCTTAATTGATTGATGAGAATGGGAATCTCATCATGTTTAGGTTATTATGTTATGAATTCCAAATGGGGAATGGCTAACATTTAGCCAGTAAGTAGTCCACTCACTTCATGACATAAGCGTATTTCGAATATGTAGAACAGGACCTGTAGTAGTGATTTCTTAAAATACTATTTGGTAGAAACCTAGACTACTACTGCTACAGCATGGACTAGTACTCTATGACTTGAGTATGAGTTAGTGGTCTGACGAAGCTGGAAGCATGTGCTTTGATATACTTTAGTTGAGGTTCTATTGTAGAACCAATATACTTGTATATTAGGTATATGTAACTAGTTAGTTAATACAGACTTGTACAAGATAGTTTCTACACAATATCACCCCTTGTGGTTGTCTGAATGATCTAAAATATCCAGGGCCTTGGGAAACATGACTTGGATGTTTACTTTAAGGCAGCTCCCTTGAAAAGCGGAAACACTCCAGCAAGTCATGGATCATTGGACTAGAAGCTTAAGGATGGTAAATATCATTTAGAGGGGTGTTAGTACACTTCTTCCTCTCTAAATGCACAGCGATGCGTAGAGGGGTATTTTAGTTATTTCACATGTAGGTCAGAGACTTTGCTAACGCAGCATTGTCCTTGGGGTCAATATTTTCTTATGGTGATATTAGAAAATATTTAAAATGTAAAATACAACTATTTATATGGTAGGGTATTTTGGTTATTTTAGTAGCCAATGCGATGTGTCTTTTTGGTCCTCGGAATAGCCCGTAAGTCCTAATTATTTTTGGGTTGAGGAATTGGTCTCAGTTAAAAAGGATTTTATTTTATTCAGGAAGTCTAATTTATTATTGGAGTGGAATAAAAATAAATTGAGAGAAATTTATTATCTGGTTTAATTGGTTAATTAATTATTCAGGGCCAAGGTCCAGTTTGAATAATTAGAAAATTAACCTGGGCTTAAACTAGAGGGGAATAAGCTTGTTTAATTATTTATTGAGTTATTTATATAAGCCCAAGAAATAAATAAGTAATGTTTAATTATTTTTGGTTCATTTGGGCTCATTAATTTTTTATTGGGTTATTTCTATAAGCCTAGAAAATAAATAATTAATGTTTATTATTTTGGGCTTTTGGGGTCTAATAAAAATAATAAATATTACTTTGGCCTAATATCCTGGACCATAGGGTTTTTCCAGATACGGTTTAGAAGAGTTTAGGGTTGAGCCAAACTCACTTTGTTGATAACATCCCAAGTGTTTGAAATATCATATCCCGGGGGATATTGTGATCAAATATCAGGTATCTAGTTTTTGGCTAGAAAATTTACATCTCTTTTGAAAAGAAAAAAACTCATTTTTCCACAAGCTCTTTCTCTCTCTCATGACTCTCTTTTCCTCTTGCCATTGTTCTTGATATTGTTAATCAAATAGCAAAGAATCACGAACATTGAGATCACTCCTCCTCACCTTTTTTTCACCAACAAGGATTGAGGCAGTGGAATATTCCGAGATCCGGAAAGCTTGGTGTTCATGCAAACAAGGCGTAGTAGGAGGATAGCGGGTTTTTAACCGGAAGCTTCATCAGGCGGAGGAGAAAGAGTTATTCCTACGGTCCAGTCGATCTCTTCACTGCCAAAGAGGCTTAAGGCACATGGAGGTATGGATTAAATGCTTCCATGCTGTTGTTCTTCGTGATTTTTGCCTCTGTTTTTTTTTTATTTTCTCCCACACAACATGCTCCTCTGTTTTTGTTAAACCTACAATTGGTATCAGAGCATGTTGTTTGATCAACTTAGGGAGCATGTTAGTTAATAAAAATGGAGAAGATCATTGTTTGGTACTTAAGCCTGTGATCCTTCTTTGTTTTCGTATAGGATAGACGCCTTGTAAGCTTCACAGTAGAAGCATAGGTTTCTGTAAATTTTTCATGCTTTCATAGTACAACCGTGTAAACCCAATTTGGAAGGGTATAGGTTAATGTGTTTTGGGTTGGATGAGTTTTTTGTAATGGAAAATGTCCAAAGAAGCCGCGGGAGAAATGCAGAAAAATTGCAGAAAAATTTTTCGCGTAGAAAAATGAAAAAGACAATATACTGTTCATAAGCCGCTGACAAGCCGAGCTGGTGCAGAGCCGCCAACAGCATTCTATGGCTGGAGCTGAGGATGGCTTCGTGTCTGCTCAAAGCCACTGAACGATTGCAATTTGCATGCAATTGCAAATTGAAATCGGATAATGACGCGGGTCATGTGAGTCGAACGGCGAGCGCGGATCGCGGGTGTGCAGGTGGGCTCCACGGGTTGACCATCAGCGCGATCCGGTGTGGCTGGTGCACCTGGCTCGCAGATGGACCATGATAGTGATCCAGTGCAGCGGGTGTACATGGACCAAGGAGTTTTTTTTTTCCCTTGTAATTTTCTTGCATTTTCTTTTTCGTTTTGGGTCCCATACCAGATGAAATTAATATTTTTGCAATAGTTAATATTCTTGGAATATATTTGCATGAAAATATTAGTAAGGGATTTTACGATTAAACAAGACCATTAATTAATTAATTAATGCGTTTAATTCTATTATTTGGGCACTTAGGTTTAAAAATAGAAAAGCATGAAAACGTCTACTGTTTTCTAGCATGCTATCTTTTTTGTGTACCTATGTGCGCATTTTCTCAAAGACCAAAGTCTTTGGGAACACTTTTGACAAGAAAACATTTTTCTTTAAAAAAATTAAATGGTTATTTTAATTTGAACAAAAATTAATCCTTAGATATTTTCTCAAAGGATTTAATCATTGACATAGAAAATATATTGGATTTAGATATTTTTGTAAGTTAAAATAGAAAGCTATTTTGTTTTATTTTGTACTATAAAAATTGTTTTGTCAAATAAACTTGAGACCAAAGTCTCTAGAAAGTTTTAATTGAAAAATTTTTGAAATCATTAAGTTTTTAATTTAAATAAAATTAGTCCATGGAAAAATCTCTCAAAGGATATAAACCTTGACATAGAGATTTTAATGGATTTAGATGTTTTATTTTTTAGTTAAAGGAAAACTCGATGGAAATTTTCAAAAGAATATTTTTCAGAAAACCTTTATTTTAAAAGACTAAGTGGGAGAGGGGTTCCAACAGCCCCACGGCTTCCATCACGATCCTTATTAGAGATCGTGGGTCCCCTCGCATCACCTTGGGAGTGAAGCCGTATGGGATGGGGATACTACAAGGATCTAGATCTAATAGAATGATGTAATTAATAACCCAGGACACGTACTATGATCGGCTAGCCCACGTTGGAGGTTAGAGTGCAAGATATGTCCATAGGAAATGAGTGGAAACGGCCATTCCTCAATGGAGTTTTCTTCGGGATCATTACCTAGAAAGGAAACTAATTTGTGGTGGTTAACACACTTAGCTTAGGGAATTGTTAATCTTCCTAAGAAGTTATGTCAGTTTTCCTAAGAGCCAAATTTATTATTATCAGTTTTTGATAATAAGGATAAAGTGCACATATTTGTTTTCTTTTCACAAACTAAATCTTTTTCTTTTATTTTAAAAATTTTCAGAAATTGTGGGAGGTTCTTTTAGTCTATTGGCCGTTATTCTCAGGGAGAATAAGCTAACGGGACCAAACTATGTGGATTGGAAGAGGAACCTGGACATAATACTCACAACTGAGGAGTATAAGTATGTCCTTTACGAGACCTGTCCTATGATCAGGGAAGGTTCCATCGCCGAAGAGTGAGAGGCTGAGAAGACGTGGAAGAAGGCTGACGAAATGGCACGCTATTATATGTTAGCCTCCATGTCTAATATGCTCTAGTCAAAACACGAACATATGGCTTCTACGTATGATATTAGTCAGTCATTGGCCACTATGTTCGCAGATAAGAGCTGGCCTGTAAGGCAAGAAGCTCTTCGAACTATAATCAACACTAAGATGGCTAATGGAGCATTAGTCAGAGAGCACATGCTCAAGATGATTGCTGCTTTTGAGAAAGTGAAAATCTTAGGGGCTATCATTAACCTAGAGAGCCAAGTGGATATGGTTCTCGAGTCTTTACCGGGTTCCTTTACTCAGTTCAAGTTGAATTACAACATGAACAAGTTAAACATGAGTTTAATTGAGTTAATGAAGGAACTCCAGATGGCAGAGAAGGTCATGAAGCCTCAATCAAAGGCTATGATTGCTAAGGCTTCTTTCTCAAGAACTGGGCCCAAGCCCAGAAAGTTCAAAAGGAAGAAGGGAAACGCAGTGGCCCAGCCCAAGACCCAATCCAAAGACAAACCAAAGGGCAAGTGCTTCAAATATGGGAAGAAGGGACACTGGAAAAAAGAGTGTCCAGATCTTCAAGCCAAGAAAATCCCACAGGTAATGTTTTCTATCTAAAGTCTATATCAATGGTTAGATTAACTTTCACTTGGATTGTTGATTCAAGAGCCACTGATCATATCTGTAACTCATTGCAGGGGTTTAGAAAGATTAGAAGACTCAAGAAGGGCGAACATGGGCGACGCGTGGGAAATGGATCACAAGTCTAGGCCCTTGCAGTGGGAGAGCTGGCTAATAAATCAAGGATATTCTGTCTCTTTCCATTCTGATATTTTTATCAGTAGAAATGGAGAAATTTTATATACTGGACATATGTATGGAAATCTATTCTTCTTGAATCGTATTAACAATCAATTAAATAATGCTTAAGCTGAACCTTTAACTAAGAAGAGAAAGACCAATGTCAATAACTCATACCTTTGGCATCTAAGGCAGGGTCACATCAACTCAACCAGGATTCAAAGGCTAATCCATGATGGGCCTTTGAGCTCATTGAGATTGGAAAATTGGCCTCAGTGTGAATTTTGCCTAATAGGAAAGATGACCAAAAGGTCATTTATCCCAAAGGCGGATAAAGCGAAGGAGGTATTGAGTCTTGTTTACACTGATGTAGGTAGTCCCTTGTCTACACCAGTTAGAGGAGGTTTTGAGTACTTCATCACTTTCATGGATGATTGTACAAGGTTTAGTTACATTTACCTGATGAGACGCAAGTTTAACTTTTTTGACAAGTTGAAAGAGTTTAAGGCTAAAGTGGAGTGTCGGAAAGAAAAATTAATTAAGACCTTACGATCGGATCATGGTGGAGAATACCTCCTTGATGAATTCAAGGACTACATGGTACATCATGGGATAGTATCCCAACTCTTTGCGTTGGGGACACCCCAGCAGAACGGAGTAGTTGAGAGAAGGAACAGGATATTGATGGAAATGGTCCGAAGCATGATGTCTCATGCTACTCTTCCAGTGTCTTTTTAGGGATATGCCCTGGAAACAACGTCATACATTCTGAACATGGTACCTTCCAAGTCAGTACCTAGGACTCCCTATGAGATGTGAATTGGGTGTAAGCTAAGTTTGAATCATCTCAAGATATGGGGTTGTCCGGCTTATGTACTGATCAAAAGAGACAAGTTAGAAGTAATATCAAAATTATGCTATTTTGTTGGATATCCAAAAAGGACAAAAGGTGGTTACTTTTATCATCATAAGGAGCATAAAGTAATAGTTAGTACCAATGCTAGATACTTAGAAGATTATCAAAGTACTTCTACTAAAGGTTCAACTAGATTAGAACTTGAGGAGAAATTATCTTCGGAATTGACTTCTTTTGACTTAATTGTGGAACAAGAAGAGGCATAGCCTCAAGAGCCTGTACAAATGGAGTCTCGTCATAGTGGGAGAGTGTCTAGGGTTCCAGAGAGATGGACTGGAGAAACTTTTGAGCTAGTCTCCGACCATCAGGAACAAGACCCCCCAAGATATGAGGAGGCTATTGCTGATGCCAATGCAAATCTTGGCATAAATTAATGAAAGTCGAGATTGAGTCTATGTACTTCAATCAGGTTTGGGATCTTGTAGCTTCACCTGAAGGGATAAAACCCATTGGGTGTAAGTGGGTGTACAAGAAGGAGAGGGGAGAGGATGGGAAGGTGGAAACCTTCAAAGCTAGCCTTGTGGCGAAATGGTATACTTAGAAAGAGGGTATCGATTATGAGGAAACCTTTTCCTCGGTGACCATGCTTAAATCCATCCGTATCCTCCTTGCCATTGCATGTCATTATGACTACAAGATATAACAAATGGATGTCAATACGGCTTTTTTAAATGGTCATCTTAGCGAAGACATCTATATGTCCTAACTAGAAGGCTTTATTGCTGAAGGCCAAGAACATGTGATTTTCAAGCTTAAGAAGTCCATTTATGGACTTAAGCAGGTATCAAGAGCATGGAACATTCGTTTTGATGAGACTGTAAAGTCTTATGATTTTATTCAAAACGAGGATGAACCATGTGTGTATAGGAATTTTAAGGCATTAATGTAGTTTTTCTTGTCTTGTATGTGGATGACATTCTACTCATTGGAAATGATGTAGGGTTATTGTCATCTACAAAGGTTTGGCTGTCTAGTTAATTCAGTATAAAGAACTTGGGAGAAGCCCACTACATTCTCGGGATTAGACTTCTTAGAAATACGAAGCAGAGAATGTTAGGATTATCTCAAGCGGCATACATTGACAAGATGCTGGCCAAGTACAGCATGGACTTATGCAAGGGAGTTCTAATCCCTTGTAGACATGGGTTGTCATTTTCTTCAAGGGACTGTCTTAAGCCTCAAGAAGAAAATGACAGAATGAGTAGGATTCCCTACACTTCGGTTGTGGGAAGTCTCATGTACGCCATGCTATGTACTAGGCCAAATATCTGCTTTGTCATAGGCTTAGTTAGCAGATATCAGTCAAACCCTAAGGAGGTTCATTGGCAAGCTGTAAAGCATAATTTCAAGTACCTCAAGGGAACAAGAGATTATATGCTGGTTTACAGGGCTGATGATTTGGTTCCTACAAGATATACAGACTCAGACTTCCAAGTGGATAAGAATGAGAGGAAATCTACTAGTGGATATGTTTTCACCTTATTTGGAGGAGCAATTTTGTGGAGGAGTATCAAGCAATCTTGCATTACTGACTCAACCATTGAAGCTGAGTATGTGGTAGCTTCAGAGGCAACCAAGGAAGTAGTCTGGCTTCGAAAGTTTCTTTCAGAACTTGGAGTCGTACCACACATGGATAGACAGATTGTGATGTATTGTGACAACACTAGAGCAGTATCGCAATCCAAAGAACCTCGAAACCACAAGAAGGGGAAGTATATCGAGAGGAAGTACCACCTAATCCAGGATTTCATCCAGAGACGTGAAGTCGTGGTGGAACAGATTACCTCAAAAAATAATCTAGCAGATCCATTCACCAAGCCTTTGGTTGAGAGAGTCTTCAACAGACACTTGGATGCCATAGGGGTGGGCACCTATTGACTTACCTAGCCTTAGAGTGCAAGTGGGAGATTGTTGGGAAGTATGCCCTCTTAGACTAGGTTTCTGATGTAAATATCGAATATTTTAATAAAAGAATTTATTTTCAGAAATTGTTTGTGAATTTACTTTTTATTTGTGAACAATTTCGTTTGGAAAAGACCCATTGTGTTTAAATAAGTGATTCATGTGAATGGTGGTCTTTCACAGTAAGGTATGGATCACGGGTTGTTTTACACATAAACATTTGTTCTTAACCGATTGATGAGAATGGGAATCTCATTATGTTTAAGTTATTGTGTTATGAATTCCAAATGGGGAATAGCTTCCCTTTAGCCAGTGAGTAGTCCACTCACTTCATGATATAAACGTATTTCGAATACATGGAACAGAACCTATAGTAGTGGTTTCTTAAAGTACTATTTGGTAGAAACCTAGACAACTACTGCTACAACATGGACTAGTACTCTACGACTTGAGTATGAGTTGGTAGTCTGACGAAGTTGGAAGCATGTGCTTTGATATGCTTTACTTGAGGTTCTATTGTAGAACCAATATACTTGTATATTGGGTATATGTAACTTGTTAGTTAAGACAGACTTTTACAAGATAGTTTCTACACAATATCACCCCTTTGTGGTTGTCTGAATGATCTAAAATATCCAGGGGCTTAGGAAACATGACTTGGATGTTTACTTTAGGGCAGCTCCCTTGAAAAGCGGAAACACTCCAGCAAGTCATGGATCATTGGACTAGAAGCCTAAGGATGGTAGATGTCATTTAGAGGGGTGTTAGTACACTTCTTCCTCTCTAAATGCACGGTGATGTCTAGAGGGGTATTTTAGTCATTTCACCTATAAGTCAGAGACTTTGCTAACGCAGCATTGTCCTTAGGGTCAATATTTTCTTATGGTGATATTAGAAAATATTTAAAATGCAAAATATAGCTATTTATATGACAGGAGTATTTTGGTCATTTTAATAGCCAGGGCGAAGTGTCTTTTTGGCCCTCGGAATAGCCCGTAAGTCCTAATTATTTTTGGGTTGAGGAATTGGTCTCAGTTAAAAAGGATTTTATTTTATTCAGGAAGTCTAATTTATTATTGGGGTGGAATAAAAATAAATTGAGAGAAATTTATTATTTGGTTTAATAGGTTAATTAATTATTCAGGGCCAATGTCCAGTTTAAATAATTAGAAAATTAACCTAGGCTTAAACTAGAGAGGAATAAGCTTGTTTAATTATTTATTGGGTTATTTATATAAGCCCAAAAATAAATAATTAATGTTTAATTATTTTTTGTTCATTTGGGCTCATTAATTATTTATTGGATTATTTCTATAAGCCCAGAAAAATAAATAATTAATATTTATTATTTTGAGCTTTTGGGGTCCAAGAAAAATAATAAATATTACTTTGGCCCAATAGACTGGACCATAGGGTTTTTCCAGATACGGTTCAGAAGAGTTTAGGGTTGAGCCAAACTCACTCTGTTGATAACATCCGGGTATTTGAAATATCATATCCTGGGGGATATTGTGATCAGATATCAGATACCTAGTTTTTTACTAGAAAACTTACATCTCTTTTGAAAAGAAAAAACCCATTTTTCCCCAAGCTCTCTCGTGACTCTCTCTTCCTCTTGCCATTGTTCTCGATATTTTTAATCAAACAACAAAGAATCAAGTACATTGAGACCACTCCTCCTCACCCTTTGTTTCACCAACAAGGATTGAGGCAGTGGAATATACCGAGATTCGGAAAGTTTGGCCTTCATGCAAACAAGGCGTAGTAGGAGGATAGTGGGTTTTCAACCGGAAGCTTCATCAAGCGTAGGAGAAAGAGTTATTCCTGCGGTCCAGTCGATCTTTTCACGGCCAAAGAGGCTTAAGGCATACGGAGGTATGGATTAAACGCTTCCATGTCGTTGTTCTTCGTGATTTTTGCCTCCGTTTTTTTTATTTTCTCCCACACAGCATGCTCCTTTGTTTTTCTTAAACCAACAAATTTAGTAGCCAAGAATAATATGTCTTTTGGGCCCCAGAGTAGCTCAAATAACTTTTGTAAATTTACTTACTATATGGGCTTATTAGGTAATTTGATTATTGGAAGAATTATTCTAGAAGTCCAATTAATTATTTATTTGGAGTATAATAATTAATTAGGTCAATTTAATTAATTAGTTTATTAATTAATTATCTTGAGTAATTTTATATTAGGCTCAAGTAGATTATTTCATTAATAAAAGAGCTAATTTAATTAATTAGTTATTAATTAATTATCTTAGGTAATTTTATATTGGTCCTAAGTAGATTAATTAATCAATAAAAAGGCTATTTTATTAGTCTTGGACTAATTAAGAAAAACCATGGCCCACCAAGGTATTCTGACGACTTAAGGATTTTTAGAAATCCTAAGGTAGCCGCCATATGATAATAAGGAAAAGGAAATAAGGGAAAGTAGGAAATACGGTGGTTTGTTTGTAAAAAGAAAGAAAGATGTAATACTAAATAAAAAAGGCTTGACATGTGGGCAATTGGAATTGACCGAATTACTAGATAGAAACCCAACAGCTATCGGTTTTTCCTTGGACAAAAAACAAGAAACCGTTTTTCCTTATCGTTTCCTTTCGTTTTTCCATTAACGTTTAGCTCTTCTATTTTTCTTCCAATCTTCTTCACATTAGTTCTACTTTCCTTGGTAGAGGTTCACAATGGTTAGAGAATACTCTGGAAGGTCAAGAGCTAACAAACGTGGTAAGTGTTTGATGCGAAGAAGCCAACGGTTAGCTGGTATTCCCGTGGAACAAGTAAACATTCTAGTTTAGGAAGTACTATCAAACCCAAATCCAGCTTCGGTTATTCAAATAAAATGCTCTAGAAGTAAGTATTCCTAGATTGTGGTTCGGAAAAATTTTTAATTTACTATCTTGCGCTGCGTATTTAATTTCCCACGGTCCTTCAAGTGGCATCAGAGTTATGGTTAAATCTAGGATCATGCATAGGGTTAATAACTGGAAAATGTGGTTCCTTTACTAATAAAAGTATGATCTTTGTTATTATATGGATCCCTCGTAGTTTTTGATATAGGTAGATTTTCTGTATGCTTCACGCATTGAGGCATAAGCACCTGTAATTTATTTTTAATCGCTCTCTGTAGAATTCCTGTACGCCTCATTGTGAAAGGCATTGGTGTTTGAAATTGTATTTCAATTTATTTTACGAATTCTTGTACATAAGCTATGGTGCCTGGATCAACCCTAAAGAAAACCCCTAAGGAAAATTGCAACTATAGAGGAAAATGAAGGCAGGCCAGAGGAACCATCCATGGCCGGTCAGCTTACTAGTTGCGGTCGGCTGGGAGAAAATTTCTCCCAGTAGTTGTGGCTGACTGCTAGGCATCTGCGGCTAACCCAGGAAGTTTTTCTCCCTAGAAGCTGTGGGCGGCTTCCTTGAAGTCGTGGCTGGCTTCTAGGAGTTTTTCTCCCTCAAGCCACGGCTAGTTTCCAAGGAGTTGTGGTTGGCTTTAGCCTTGAAAGTCGTAGTAGCTGCGAATGCGGATAGCTTACTCTTGTTGGACTGGGTTTTTGGTTGCCAGTTTCGGGTTGCAAGCAATTGGTTCGGATCTCTGGAAGTTTTTTTTGCCTATTTTATTTTTCCTTGTAATTTCTTTTCTTTTGGGGTCCATATCATACAAGGTTATTTTCTTGTAATGCTTTATTTATGGAATTAAATAATTTTGTATGCAAATGATTAGTAAAGGCAGAACCATCTTAGGATTAAATAAGATTATTTTAATTTTATTAATTTTATGATGTTTAATACACTATTTGGTCACATAAGAATTAAAGGTTAGAAATAACATGTAAAAAGTTTATTTTTAGAGCATGTTTATTTTACTTAATTTTGTGATCAAATGCACAAAGATTTTTGAGAAATTAATTTTTATCTAGAAAAAACTATTAAGGAAAATGTTTTAAAAGGGAACTAACTAACTTAAAATAAATTCATGGTTTATTCTTCCAAAAAGTTTTATCCTTGACATGGAGAATAATTTTGAATTTAAGCATTTTAAATTTAGTTCCTAGAAAATAGTTTTAACATAAGTACTGAAATAAAATATTCATAGTTTATTCTCTTAAAGGGTTTTACCCTTGACATAGAGAATAATGGTTGAATTTTTAGGTTTTCACTAAAATTATAAAAACCAATTAATTTTAAAGAAATATTTTTCCTAAAACTTATTTTTCTCTAAAGATTAAGTGGGATAGCGGTTCCAACGGCCCCATGGCCATCACGAATTATTGTTAGAAATTGTGGATTTTCTCGCGGCATTCTGAGCATGACCCCCTATAGAATGGATTTTTATGAGAATCTAGAACTAATAGAGAAATTTTAATTAAAGCCTATGATAGGTGTTAGTGTCGACTAACCTATCGTTGGAGTCATTAATATTGGATTATCTGTAGGTGGTAAGAGTAGTGACCATCCTATCAATAGAACTATTTCTGGTTTATTACATCTTAAGGAAGTTTAAGTTGTGGTAGTTATACCCTTAACTTAGAAAATTGTTAACCTTCCTACGAAGCTTTGTTAATTTTTCTAAGAGAAAATTTTTTTCATATTTTTTATAATGGTTTTAATTGGTTAACCATATCATGGAAATAATATGATGTTTTGAATGTAAATTTCTTTATGTTTTTCCAAAACAAACATTTTTCTGAATGAAGTTTTTTTCCCAATCAACAGAAATGTCTAGTTTTAGTCCTTTGTCCATTATTTTCAAAGAGCATAAATTAACTAGACCTAACTATGTGGACTAGAAAAAGAATCTGAACATAGTACTCACTGTGAAGGAGTATAAGTATGTTCTTACCAACCCCTGTCCTGAAATTAGTGAAGATTCCATGGACCTGGATAATGAGGCTGAGAAGGCATGGAGCAAAACAGATGAAATAGCTCGATGTTATATGTTAACTTCCATGTCCAATGTTATTTAATCTAAGCACAAAAAGATGCCTATTGCGTATGATATTGATAAGGCTTCATCATGTATATAGTTTCTACCATTTTTATGCTCTAGTGGAGATAAATACTTGTTTAAATCACCACTTACCACTTCATTCTCATATTGTTTTGTTAGGAAATGGAAAGGATCAAGTGGAGATGAAAAGAAGAAGAAAAATGGAGAAATTAAGGAAAAATAGAACAAAAGAAGAATGAGTGAATTTTGGTTCAGGAAGAAGGCGGCAAAATTCCATAAGCCGCCAATTTAAATTATACAAGTTTTCCAGAAAGCTCACGAGAAGTTCCCTAGGCCTTCAGGATTTGCTCGTGTACATATGTTTTCTAGAAAACTGGCAGCCCTGGGAACCTTAACTTCCTTAGGCCGCCAGGTTTTGTTCTTATTTGGGTTTCTATCCAGAATGCTCACGACCTAGGGAATTCCAACTTCCCTGGACCGCCAAGTTGTAAGCATACATGTATAGGTTGAGTAAGTTGGTGGGCTAGGGAATTTTAACATTCCTAGGCTGCCTGGTTTTCTTCTTATTTGCTTAATTTTCCAGAAACTTCGCGGCCGAGGAAAATTGAACACCCCTAGGCTACTTCGTCTTATATATATATATATATATATATATATATATATATATATATGCTTAATTTTCTAGAAACTTTATGGCCTAGGAAAATTGAACACCTCTAGGCCACTTGGTCTTGTGTGTGTGTGTAGTATTACTGCATAGCGGCCCAAGGAACTTGAAGTTCCCTCTGCCGCCCGTTTTTTGTTCGCCCAACCTAGTTTTTCCAGAAACTAGGCAGGCTAGGGAAGTTGTTCCCTAGCTCGCCTTGATTCTAGAAAATCATGGCAGCCTAGAGAAGTTCAACTTCCTTGGGCTGCCCACTTGCGGAGAAGAGATAAGTTTGAGCACAGTTTCACATCTCATAGACCAAAACTCCTATAAAAGCATCCTTTATCCACTAAATCAATAGAGGAGAGTTGGGCAAAGGCTAGGATTTCTCCCAAGAACCATAGATCTTGAAATTTTGAGTGCCAATGGGAGGGAAGGACCAAGAGATCCAAGAAGAGAAAGGGAGTCTACTTGAAGATTTCAAAAGGAGGAAGAAGAAAAGCTTGTCTATGAGTTTGCCTTTCTATTCCTTTTGTAATATTTTTTGTATTCTTGTGCTAAGAATGGATTTTTAATTGTAATCAAGGTTGTACCCTATTTTTGTGCTTGAGAACGGTGTATTTTTCTTAGATCTATGATTCTTGTTCTTGGGTATTTGGTTATTTGATCTTATTTAGCTATCTTTGGTTGAATGAGTTTTGATTGATTTATTTCAATTGATTGTTCTTCCTTAATGATTTCAAGATATGGGGTTGAGGACACCCACTTGATTAGGTTAGCATTTGCCATTTTCAATTAACCCGAGAAGGAGGTTGGTAATTAAGGCTAATAATCAAAGGGTTTATAAAATTGCCTAGAGATAGGGATTTTGTGATCTTCGGATGGTTGGGGATGGTAAGTAATTACTAATGCACCTTTAGGCTTGGTTGGTTAGGTAGAAATAATGATCAATCAAATATAGGGGTATAAATCTTATAACTCGAGAGAGGGAGAGATTGACTTATGACTCACTCCAGTGCTTAGAATTAGAAATTGTGGGTTCAAGAGGTACTCATTTATTAGGTCTTATATGGGGGACTTCCTCTTTGTTGCTGGGTTTTTCTCTTTCTTATTCTTTTGGGGTATTGTCTCTCTCTCTTGTGCACAAGAACATAACCTCTCTTCTTATGTAGTTAGTTTACATCTCACATTTACTTTTGGCTAAACAATGAGGAAAGAAGGAAGTAAGAATGATAACCCCCCTTCCCTAAGGTTCTTCGATACTTGCCAACGACACTAGACTACACGATGGGTGCACTTACATCTATATATATGTGTTGTATGCTTCTATTTGGAATTTTAACTATTAAATCTTGTGTATGTGGAGTACAATGATTGATATTTTTCTTACACATGCAGACACGTGCATCAAATTTTTAGCTTCATTGCTGGGGAACGGTGTTGTTTGCATTTTAAAAACTTTAATTCTTGTATCTATACATACACTTGCACATATCACTAACTTGTTGGTGAATAGTTGATGTATGTGTATTGTGACTATACAATTTTGGCCTAAAATTGTACTTGAAGATTTTTTGATTCAATTGTATTTGAAGACTCTTTGTTGTTGTTGTATTACGAAAATTGTATTTGAAAATTCTTTGATTGTTATTGTACAATCTATTCAATTGGATATTTGAATCAATTCAATTTCATTTATTTATTTATTTATATCTTGTTCTTTGATTGGTTAAGAATGGTTTTTGAAGGAATTTGTTGGATATGGAGAATTGTGGTGTAATTCTTGACATTGGTTCTTTGGTTTGAAAATTGGAGATTGGTTGATTGGGTGGAGATTATACTCAATTTTTTGTTGAAATTGAGATTTTGAGGCTGAAAAGAGAAACATGATATATGGTATAAGTTTTGAATATGTGAATTTGTTGTGTGGAATTTCTTTTGATTTTATGCTCAATCTTTGTTCATTTTTTGTGGAATGAAAACTTTTTATCTCTTTGGGATTTTACATTGTGATTTGAAGGTTAAAGTTTGTTTCGGGAAGAAATTTCTATTTCGTGTTTTTATTTGATAAATGAATGGTCTTTTGGAATTGGAATTTTTGTTCATCTTTTGGAAACTTAAAATTATTATTTTGTCATGAAATTTGTTTTTGGGCATGCAATGTTGAGATTTAATGAATATCTTGGAGGTTATTGATTTTTTATGTTTCTCTTGAAGGATAATTTCCCTTGCACATGAACAGAAGAGTGTAAGGTGTGATTGAGGACTTTGATCCCGAATTAAAGAAAACATTGACAAGATTAAGGAAGCGGTGATTTCTCCCTTTATTTTCTATAAAGCTTGGACAATTTTTTATTTTGCTTTGTTTTATTTATTTCACTTTCTTGATACTTTTGTGATGTTTTTTTGGTCTTTCCTATGGTTTAATTTCAGTTTTTGTTGAAGTGCTAGAAAAATGATTTGCAGGAAAAATTTTAATGCACTATTGTTAGGCTTTATTTGATGTGTATTTTGATTCCTCTTCTTAGCATAAATTTTTGTTTCATGTATTGGATGTTGAAATTTGATTGTAGTAGTGATGAATAAATTAAGGAGTTAGTTGGTTTATAGTGTAGATATTCTATTGGATTATTTGGGAGATTTTATTTTACTACGTAGAGGTGGTAATACTCATGGATAGGTGGCTTTGTTGTGGCAATCTTCTTTTTTCTTTTCAATAAGCCTACTAAGTACTCGATCCTTCACTTTTCCTTGTAATTTACTTAGTTTATAGATTGTGTATTAGCTTGGGCAATTGTTTTGTTGTATTGTTGTTAGTCATTACTAGTGTATATTATATTTGGTAATGATATAGGTTTTGGTATTTGATAGGGGTTAAAATCACTTTTCTTTTTCTAGTCATTTGATGTTCTTTTAAGATACATTTGTTGTAATAACAAGGCATATTCCTTCCTATTTTACATTTTACTTGTACAAGGTGTTTTTGAAAAATATGTGTAGATTTAAGTTAAAATCGAGTAGAAAGTTCACAGAACCAGAATACACCCGGTGCCAAGCCCAGCCAATGGACCAGGCATTGGGTTCATTCTGTCTAGTAGTAGAGATTGAACGAGCTTCAGGAATTTTTCCAGAACAGGCCTGGCGCCAGGTCTGGCAAGTGTACCTGGCGCCGAGTCCATTCTACTTGCTAAAGAAAAGATGGCCAGAAATAGAGCAAAATAGAGGAAGAACAGAATGTACCTGACGCCAAGTGGGTCGAAGGTACCTGGCACCAGATAAGTTCTGGAGGCGGAAATTTTGTACTCGGAATTATGGTTTATCCAAGGATTTTAGTATTTTCCTATTTCTACTCGGGCAAGACTTCCTCAGCCTCGAAATAGGCATCCAAGAAGCCTATAAAAGTATAAGAGAACACAAGGGTTTGAGATATACAACTTAGAGTCGTGAATTAAAGGGAAGAAATTCTGATTCTCTCATTGATGTTCTTTTAAGATACATTTGGTAATGATATAGGTTTTGGTATTTGATAGGGGTTAAAATCACTATTCTTTTTCTAGTCATTTGATGTTCTTTTAAGATACATTTGTTGTAATAACAAGGCATATTCCTTCCTATTTTACATTTTACTTGTACAAGGTGTTTTTGAAAAATATGTGTAGATTTAAGTTAAAATCGAGTAGAAAGTTCACAGAACCAGAATACACCCGGTGCCAAGCCCAGCCAATGGACCAGGCATTGGGTTCATTCTGTCTAGTAGTAGAGATTGAACGAGCTTCAGGAATTTTTCCAGAACAGGCCTGGCGCCAGGTCTGGCAAGTGTACCTGGCGCCGAGTCCATTCTACTTGCTAAAGAAAAGATGGCTAGAAATAGAGCAAAATAGAGGAAGAACAGAATGTACCTGACGCCAAGTGGGTCGAAGGTACCTGGCACCAGATAAGTTCTGGAGGCGGAAATTTTGTACTCGGAATTAGGGTTTATCCAAGGATTTTAGTATTTTCCTATTTCTACTCGGGCAAGACTTCCTCAGCCTCGAAATAGGCATCCAAGAAGCCTATAAAAGTATAAGAGAACACAAGGGTTTGAGATATACAACTTAGAGTCGTGAATTAAAGGGAAGAAATTCTGATTCTCTCATTGAAGGAGGAATTCACATAAGCCAATGAGGATTGTTCAAAAGGAATCTTCAAGGAAGAAGAAAGGGGCTTGTTTATGAGTGCTTTCTTTTCTATTTGTCTTCTTTTTCTTTAGCAATGATGCATTCAATATTTTTATTGTAATTTAACATTATTTTGGGATTTATAATTTTGGGTTAATTTAGTTATTTAATCAATTCTTTGGCATCTTTAGTATTTGATTACATGAACTTATTGGTTATTTATGCGAGTTCTTCTAATTGACTTGAAATGATGATGTTAGGAGCTTTATTGCATTGATTTCATATTTGTCTAACCTTAATGGAATTAAGTGATGAAGTTAAGGTTATAGGACTAATTGATCAAATGTTAGTTAAGTTCGCCTCGAGCAAAGGGTTGTTAGCTAATTTCATGTTTATAAGGAATTGATCCTAATGCATGTTCTGGTTAGGATTAGCTTGATTGGCAAATCCGTTAATATAATCAAAATATAAGATTCTATAGATTGGGACATGAAGTGAAATTTACCTAACTGGAATCATGACTTGTGAGATGATTGAGTTTTACCTTATATTCCTTCATGATGTTAAGATGATAATTAGTTGAGTGAATTATTAATTGGTTCATTGTTTTGTTTTTTAGGGTACTTGTCTAAATTGCATAAACCTATATCCTGGAGTTGTATATGTTTATTTTGTTTTTCTTTTTATTCTTTTCTTACTTTATTGGGGTTGGTTAAACAATGAAAGTAAAGTTATTAGTGTGTACATGTTCCTTTGAGGATAGATACTCGGTAATTTCCTATATTATGCTTGCGATAAGTATACTTGCTCACATATGTATTTTAGGATTAATATTTTAATTAAAACTTGATTAAGGGATGGATTTAAAATTGATGATTTTATATACCCAAAATTTACGCATCAAGTTTTTGGCACCATTTCCGAGGAACAATATCATGAAAGCTTTGATTTTATTGATTTAACCATGTTTATATGTTTATATATCTATATGTCTATATATAAATATGTATATATGTTCTTTGTGTAAATCGGTGTTTTATCTTGTTGTTTGTAACATTGTGTGACTTAATTGAGTAGCTTACTTCATGTTGTACTGTAAATACCACTAACTTTTGTATTTAGATAGTTTGTCAATGTGTGTGTTCTTCTTTTCTTTATTTTTCTATTATATGTTTTCCTTTTTATTTTATTCTTTTCTTTGTTTCTTTTAATTATTTTTGTTTTTTTTATTTTCAATTTGATTTTTATTTTTCTTTGACCGTGAGATTGACATCATCATGGACAACTACTTTTGAGCACAAGATCAAAGGAGCTATAATGACGAGACTTTAGCAAATTTGCAAGCTCGGATTGATGCTTTTTGTGAGACGTCACTTGAAGTCTCAATGCATTCTTTTGTCTCCAAAACAAATTCCTCTATTAAGTGGCATGAAGAAGCATCCCAACGTATGAGCCCTCAAAGAACACAACTAGCCAAGTTGGTTGAGGAGGCTATAAAGGCCCATACGCTTAAACAAGAGAATTCCCAAGGAAAACAGAAAGGATATGAGGAACAATTATCCAATATGGAAAAAGAGGTATTCAATTCTTCTCTATGTGCTAATAATTCTAATCTCTCTTTATCACATGATGTTTTAGGTTTCTCTCTATTCTTGGAGGACCATGGTCCACATGATGATGTATGGAATTTAACATGCCTTAAGGAGTTAGATCTTTCAACACTACATCATAAGAAGTCCTTGAAAGATGGTGGTATTTATACCCTTCACCCTATTCAAAGGGAGGTTACTTAGTTTTTGTAGACCATGCATTGAAAAGTAAGGATTTTCTAATCCCATCTTTGAAAACTCCAATACTAAGTTTAAAGGGGAGTTTTAATTGAGAACATTCTTTTGAAGGGTTAAAAGGTGATTTCAAGTTTGATGCATTCTTTAGAAACCATATGCACTTATATGTTTACAAAAATATTTGTATGTCTAAAGGAATATTACAAAAAGAGGTTTATGTGTTTTGCTTTAGTGAAAAAAATTATTTTCATAAACCTTCTATTTTTCAAAAATCTCTCTTCTTTCTACATTCATCATGCCTATCTTCTATGTTGAGCTTTAATTTCTTTTCAAAAGGTTTGATGAGGAGCAAGCATGAGTAGAAAGTGTTTGTCTCTTTATTTTGTGTTTGGAGTGGTTAAGTGTCTTTTCTCTCCCCGAATAAGGAAAATATATTTCCATCTTCAGTATAGGAGAGTGAATCGTGTCTTTATTTGCTTTGTTAGGATTTTTATTAGTATTCTTCTTTGGTTTGTTTTCTTGTATTTATGTGTGTTTTTATTTTGTTATTATTTTCATTGTGCTTTTATTTGTGTTTTTTTTATATAGGTAGGAATAAAGTCCTCTTGAAAAAACCCTTCTCTCTATTTTCAATTTTGATATCTATTTTAGCAATTTATTGCACTTGGGAAGTATTGCTTAAACTTTCTACCCCTTTATTATTATTGGTCCCTTTGGAGATGCTTTCTTATGTTTTTTTTTTCCCCAATAAGGACATTTTTCAATTTAAGTGTGGAGGAGTTGTTTGGTGATATTCTTTAACTAAGTTTTTTATCAATTATCTTGGTGTTTTCTTGGTATTGAGCTACTTTGAAAAATTTTGGTTTAAAAGATTTGGATTGAAAAACAACTTTGTTGCAAGCTCCTTTAAAGATTTGAAAATTTGAAGATTAAAAAGTTTGGAACTTTTGGAGCTAATTAATAATGGAAGTATTTTCTTTTCTCTATTCTTCCACTTTATTGATTTTAGTCTTCTTAGCTTTGCTTTCATTGTTATATCTTTGGCCATGGAGGACAAAGTCCAGTTTATGTGTGTGTGTGTGTGGGGGGGGGGGAATGAAGATGAAGAAGTACTTTTCCATATCATTTTGTGAAAATTTTTCAAAAATTTCAGTGGTTTCATTGTTAAGTAAGGTTGTAATTCTTTTTCTTACTTGGATATGAGTTTTGTCATTCATTAGGTGGAGTTTGATGAAATTGGTTTTATTGGAAAAGATATTTGTCAAGACTTTAGAATTTTGATTAGTCTTATTTATTCATTGGTGTTTGAATGTTATTTGACTTATCTAATTGAAATATAGAGGATATGATGAATATGAGAAGAGTTTATTGGCTAACTTTTGTATTTTAAATTTAAATTTTGCTAGCTTTGACTTATAATGAAAAAATAAAATAAGTTGTAAAAAGATCTTTGAGAGGAAAGATTAAGTAGAATCATGACTTGTGAGATGATTGAGTTTAACTTTATATTCCTTCATGATGTCAAAACGATAATTAGTTGAGAGAATTACTAATTGGTTCATTGCTATGTTTTCTAGGGTACTTGTCTAAAATGCATAAACCTATATCTTTGAGTTGTATATGTTTCTTTTGTTTTTCTTTTTATTCTTTTCTTATTTTATTTGGGTCGGTTAAACAATGGAAGAAAAGTGATTAGTGTGTACTTGTTCCTTTGAGGATCGATACTCGTGAATTCCCTATACTATGCTTGCGATGAGTATACTTGCTCACATATGTATTTTGGGATTAATGTTTTTAATTAAAACTTGATTAAGGGATGGATTTCAAATTGATGATTTTATATACCTAAAATTTATGCATCAATATTGTAGTGGTTTAGCTATTATACTTGAAACTAGCCTTATTATTGGATTTTGATTAATATGATTCTTTATGCTATTTCATTGGTTGATTATTCTTTTTTTGGGGTAGTTTATTCATAAGATACATTTTATCTTCTTATACATCCTTATTTTTCCATGTTTATTTTATTTTTTATTTTATTTTCTTATAATTCCTTGGGTTATTGGTTTTGCTAGAATTTTTACTTTTATTTTTGTTTTGTTGTATTTAATTTTCTTTTGAATAATGGAAACCTCCCTCTCTCCATCAAATTCACGCATCAACAATATTTTTGGGAGATAATAAGCTTGAAGACACTTGGGGAGTATCCTTACCCTTCTCCTCCATATTTTTGCTATTTTTGTATAATGTAAATATGTTTGTATTATATATTTTGGACAATAAGGACATTGTCCTATTTAAGTGTGGGTGAGGGATTAGGTTTATATATTCTCTTCAAATTTATACTATGCAAGGAGTTTTTGTATATGAATTAGGCCATAAGTTATTGTGTATGATTTGGGCCATTTTTTGTTGATCTTGAGGAGCTTTGATTTTGGCCAATTTTTTTTTCACTTTTTGGACTTTGTTGGGCCTTGATGGTATTGTTTTTCTCTCCTTTTTTTCTTGAGAATTGAATTTAACACCTAGTGAATAATTTTATTTTTGGGTAAATTTGTACATTAGGAATGAAATAGTTAGATCTTGAGAGTTAAAATTAACCTTATTTAAGCTTTAGTAAAAGTGACACCATGTTGTTTCTTAGGAATTGAGGTAGTGGTTGTGATGAAGTATAAGTATGATAATCTTTGGTTTAAATTATACAAGTTTTCCAAAAAGCTCACGGCCTAGGGAAGTTCCCTAGGCTGCTAGGATTTGCTCATATACATATGTTTTCCAGAAAAATGGCTGCCCAAGGAACCTTAACTTCTCTAGGCCACCAGGTTTTGTTCTTATTTAGGTTTCTATCTAGAATGCTCACGGCCTAGGGAATTCCAACTTCACAATGACATCAAGTTGTAAGCATACATGTATAGGTTGAGTAGGTTGGTGAGCTAAGGAATTTTAACATCCCTAGGCAGCTTGGTTTTCTTCTTATTTGCTTAATTTTCTATAAACTTTGCGGCCTAGGGAAATTAAACATCCCTAGGCCACTTGGTCTTATGTATGTATGTATGTATGTATGTATGTATGTATAGCGGCCCAAGGAACTTGAAGTTCCCTCGGTCGCCAATTTTTTATTCACCTAGCTTAGTTTTTCCAGAAACTAGGAGGGCTAGGGAAGTGACTTCCCTAGCCTGCCTTGATTCTAGAAACATATGGTGGCCCACTTGCAAAAAAGACATAAGTTTCAATGCATTTTCACATCTCACACGACCTAAACTCCTATAAAAGCATCCTTTACTCACCAAATCAAGATAGGAGAGTTAAGAAAAGGCTAGGGTTTCTCCCAAGAACCCTAGATCTTGAAAGTTTGAGTGCCAATAAGATGGAAGGACCAAGAGATCCAACAAGAGGAAGGGAGTCTACTTGAAGATTTCAAAAGAAAGAAGTAGAAAAGCTTGTCTATGAGTTTACCTTTCTACTCCTTTTGTAATAGTTCTTATATTCTTGTTCTAAGAATGGATTTTTAATTGTAATAAAGGGTTGTACCCTTTTTTTGTGCTTGAGAATGGTGTATTTTCATTAGATCTATGATTCTTGTTCTTGGGTATTTAGTTATTTGATCTTATTTGGCTATCTTTGGTTGAATAGGTTTTGATTGATTTATTTCAATTTATTGTTCTTCCTTAATGATTTCAAGAGATAGGGTTGAGAATAGGACACCCATTAGATTAGGTTAGCATTTGCCATTTTCAATTAACCCGAGAGAGAGGTTAGAAATTAGGGCCAATAACCAAGGGTTTATGAAATTATCGAGAGTTGGGGACTTTATGACCTTTAGATGGTTTGGGATTGTGACTACTTACTAATGCACCTTTAGGCTTGGATGGTTAGGTAGAAATATTGATCAATCAAACATATGGGTAGAAATCTCATTAATTAAGAGAGGGAGAGATTGACTTATAACTCACTCCGATGCCTAGAATTAGGAGTTGTGGGCTTAAGGGGTACTCGTTTCTTAAGTCTTAAGTAGGGGACTTTCTCTTTGTTGCGTGGGTTTTTCTCTTTCTTATTCTTTAGGGGTATTATGACTCTCTCTTGTGTACAAGAACATAATCCCTTTTCTCATGTAGTTAGTTTACACCTCACATTTACTTTTGGCTAAATAATAAGGAAAGAAGGAAGTAGGAGTGATAACCCCCATTCCCTAAGATTCTTCGATACTTGCCAACGACACTAGACTACATAATAGCTGCACTTGCCTCTATATATGTGTATTGTATGATTCTATTTGGCATTTTAACTATTCAAACTTGTGTATGTAGAGTACAATGATTGAGATTTTTCTTACACATATAAACATAGCATCAGATATCGATATAGCATTATATACCATGTTTGCTGACAAGAGCTGGCCCGCAAGGCAGGAAGCTCTTAGAGTAATCATGAACACTAGGATGGCTGAAGGAGTATCGGTTCGCAAACATATGCTTATGATAATTTCTCAGTTCGAGGAAGCCGAAGTCCTAGGGGCAACAATCATTGCTGAGAGCCATATTGACATGGTTTTGAGACTTTGCCAAATTTATATTTTCAGTTCAAGTTAAACTATAACATGAACAAGTTGAATTTGTCTTTGACTGAGTTTATGAAAGAACTCCAGGCTATTGAGAAAATCATGAAGCCTGAGTCAAAGATTTTGGTTACTCGTTCGGGTTCATCTTTTAGAATTGGGCCTAAGCCCAAAAGATTAAAAAAAAAGAAGGTCCAGAACAAAACAGAGGCCCAACCAAATGGATCTAAGCCCAGTAACAACCCCAAGGGCAAGTGCTTCAAATATGGCAAGAAATGACACTTCAAGAAGGATTGTCTAAACTTTTTGGTCAATTCCTCTTCAAGTATTACTCTATACTTAGTGTCTATATTATTGGTTGGACCATCATCCACTTAGATTGTTAATTTTAGAGTCACTGACCATATCTGTAACTCCTTACGGGGGTTCAACAAGGTAAGGTAACTCAGTAAAGAAGAGCATGGACTAAGAGTGAACAACGAAGCACAAGTATGAGCTAAAGTAATGGGAGACTTTGAGCTTTATTTGAATGTAAAAGGATTTTAGTTTTAAAAGATATTTTATATATTTCTAGTTTTAAAAAGAATTTAATTTCAGTTTCAAGATTGATTAATCAAGAATATTTTGTTTCTTTCTACTCTGGTATTTCAATTAATAGAAATGGAAATATTATTTGTTCTGCAAACATGTATGGGAATCTTTTCTATATAAATCCTATTAATTATCAAATAAATAATACTTAAATAGAACCTAATAATAAGAAGAGAAAGGCCACTTCAAATAACACTTATTTATGGCACTTGATATTAGGACATATAAATCCTAATCGGATTCAGAGGATAATCTAAAATGGGTTATTGGACTCATTAAAATTAGAGGAATGACCTTAGTGTGAATCTTATCTTATGGGTAAAATGACCAAAAGGTCCTTTACTCAAAAGGCGAAAAGGGCTATGGAAATATTAAAGTTAGTTTATACTGATGCTTGTAGTCTTATGTCTTTACCTGCTAGAGGAGGTTACGAATACTTCTATTACATTCACAAATGATCACACGTGTTTTGGTTATATTTACTTGATGAGTGCAAGTTTGACTCTTTTGATAAGTTCAAGAAGTTTAAGGTTGAGATAGAGTGCCAAATAGGTAAACTAATCAAAAAGTTAAGATGAGATCATGGTGGAGAATATCTCTTTGGTAAATTCAAAAACTACTTGGCAAATCAGGGTGTAGTATCTTAGCTAACTGCACCTAGGACTCCCCAGCAAAATAGAGTAGCTAAGAGAAGAAATAGAACGTTGATGGAAAATAGTCAAAAGCATGATGAGTTATGTAACTCTTTCTATTTATTTTTAGGGATATGCTCTGGAAACAACAACATATATTCTAAACTTAATGCCTTCCAAGTCAGTGCCAAGATACCTTATAAGATGTAGACTAGATGAAAGCCTAGTATGAATCATCTCAAGGTATGAGGTTGTCCAGCTAATGTACTAACTAAATGAAGTAAGCTAGACCCAGGATATGCTACTTCGTAAGGTATCCAAAAGAAATAATGGGTGGATATTTTTATCATCCCTAAGAGCAAAAGTTACTTATTAGTGCTCGTGCTAGATACTTGGAGGATAAACAAAGTATGTCCACTAAGGTTTCAAGTAAGGTGGAATTAAAAGAAAAGTTGATTGACACGTCAACTTCTAGTACCCTAATTGAGGAACTTAAAGAGGCACAACCAGATGTTCGTACACAAAATAAATCACATCGTAGTGGGAGGATATCGAGGGTTCCAAAAAGATGAACTGGAAAAGCCTTTGCGGTAGTTTCCGACTATTAGGAATAATATCCTATTAGATACGATGAGGTCATTGCTGATGTTGATGCAGACAAATGTCAAGTAGCAATAGATGCCTAGATTTAGTCTATGTATCTCAATCAAGTCTAGGATCTTGTCACTGCACCTAAAGGGATTAAACCCATAGGGTGTAAGTAGATATACAAGAGAAAGAGAGGTGTGGATGGAAAGGTAGAAACTTTTAAAGCAAGGTTGGCTGTAAAAGGTTATCCTCAAAAGAAGGGATCAATTATGAGGATACCTTTTCACCTATTACCATGTTTAAGTCCATACACATTTTCTTGGCCAATGCATGTCATTATAACTATGAGATATGGCAAATGGATATCAAGACAATCTTTCTTAATGGCTATCTTAGCAAATACATCTACATGACCCAACCTGAAGGCTTTATTGCGAAAGGCCAAGAGCATATGGTCTGTAAGCTTAAGAAATCTATTTATAGACTTAAGTAAGCATCATGAGCATGGAACATACGTTTTGATGAGACTGTAAAATCTTATGATTTAATACAAAACATGGATAAGTCATACGTATATCGGAAGACAGATGGCAATAGCGTGTCTTTTATGGTATTTTATGTACATAACATTCTACGCATTAGGAATGATGTACGAACATTGTCATTTATAAAATTTTGGCTATCAAGTCAATTTAACATGAAAGATATGGGAGAAGTTAGCTACATTCTTAGAATAAACTTCTTAAAGATAGGAAACAAAGAATGTTAGGCCTATCCCAATCTACTTACATTGATAAGATATTAGCTAGGTTTAGCATGGATCGGGGAAAAGGGGCAATCAAACCCTTTAGGCACAGATTGACCTTATCTTCTAAATAGTGTCCTAAGACACAGGAAGAAAAGGAAATGATGAGTATGATTCCCTATGCCTTGACAGTAGGAAGTCTTATGTATGTCATACTTTGCACAAGGTCGGATATCTATTTTGCAGTAGGCATGGTTTGTAGGTATCGGTCAAACCCAGGGAAGAACATTAACAAGCTGTAAAACATATTCTCAAGTACCTAAACTGAACAAGGGATTATATGCTTGTTTACGGAGCCGATGACTTAGTTTTTACCAGTTATATGGACTCAAACTTTCAGGCAAATAAAGATGAAAGAAAATCCAATAGTAGATATGTTTTCACTTAGTCTAGAAGGGCTATTTCATGAAAGAGTGTCAAGCAATCTTGTATTGCTGATTCTACCATATAAATTGAGTATATGGCAACTTCAGAAGCTTCTAAAGAAGCAATTTGGGTCCGAAGTTCCTCAGAGAACTTGAAATTATACCACAAATGGATAGGTCCATTACTGTATATTGTGACATTTCTAGAGTTATGTCACAATATAAGGAGCTAAGAAACCATCAAAAGGGCAAGAACATTTAGAGGAAGTATCACTCGATCCGGGAGTTCATCAAGAAATGGGAGATAGTGGTTGACCAGATTTCCTCTACCAACAATTTAGCAGACCCATTTACCATACTTTTGATAGAGAAGGTATTTTGAAAACACTTAGATATCATAGGGGTAGGCATATATGGATTATCATTGTCCATTTAGCACAAGTGGGGGATTGTTGGAATGTATGCCCAAACTGGCCTATGTATTTTCGTATTTTAAAAATTCATAAAAGTTTTATTCATCAATAGTTGTTTGTTTACATATATTGCATATTAAAGGTCTAAAAGTGTTAGCAAGTAATCTATGTGATTAGGTAAGGTGTAGACTATGGGCTACTAATACATAAGTGAAAAATTATTCTTGATTGATTGATAGAACTAGCCACCTCACCAAGGTTTATATCATTACACTATGATTTCTAAACGGGGAATGATTTACTTTTAACCAGTGAGTAGTTCACTCACAACAATAGTGTAAGTATATTTAGAATACGGAGAATTGGACCACACGATAATAATCTCTATAAAAGTACTAAATTAAATAAGGATTGGTTTATCGCAGCTACTACGTGGATGAGTATCCTAAGACTTGAATATAAGTTGGTAGTCTACTGAAGCTGGACTTGTATACTTTGATGTATGTTTGGTAAGGTCTTATCACAAGGCCAATAACCTTATACGTTGGGTGTATGACTCTAGTTAATTAAGACGGACTTATACAATAGAGTTTATATACTTTATTAGGTGAAGAAATTATCCCTTTGTGATTTTTTGAGATAATCTAAATAATTCATACCTTAGGAAATGTGACTAGTATATATGTTTTTTGGTTGCTCCCTGTGATAAGTGGATACATACTGGAAGTCATGGATTATCGGACTAGCTATCAACAGAAGGTAGATTTCATTGAGAAAGGTATTAGTAAAATTTTCCTACAAAACTTGGATAAGCCATGCGTATATCGGAAGACGGATGGCAATAGCATATCTTTTATGGTACTTTATATAGATAACATTCTACTCCTTGGGAATGATGTAGGGATATTGTCATCTGTAAAAGTTTAGCTATCAAGTCAATTTAACATGAAATATATGGGAGAAGCTATCTACATTCTTGGAATAAAACTTCTTAGAGATAGAAAACAAAGAATGTTAGGCCTATCCCAATATACTTACGTTAACAAGATTTTGGCTAGGTTTAGCATGGATTAGGGTAAAAGGACAATCAAACCCTTTAGGTACAGATTGACCTTATCTTCCAAACAGTGTCTTAAGACACATAAAGAAAAGGAAATGATGAGCAAGATTCCCTATACCTCGGCAGTGGGAAGTCTCATGTATGCCATACTTTGCACAAGGCCGGATATCTACTTTACAGTAGGCATGGTTTACAGGTATCAGTCATACCCAGGGGAAGAATATTGGTAAGCTGTAAAATATATTCTCAAGTACCTAAAAAGAACGAGGGATTATGTGCTTGTTTACAAGGATGATGACTTAGTTTCTACCGACTACACAGACTCAAACTTCTAGGCGAATAAAAATGAAAGAAAATTAACTAGTAGATATATTTTCACTTAGTCTGAAGGGGCTATTTCATGGAGGACTATCAAGCAATCTTGTATTGTTGATTTTACCATAGAAACTGAATATGTAGCAATTTTAGAAGCTTCTAAAGAAGAAGTTTGGCTCAGGAAATTCCTCAAAGAACTTGGAGTTGTGCCACAAATGGATAGGCACATTAGTACATATTATGATATTTTTAGAGCTGTGTCACAAAATAAGAAGCTAAAAAACCACCGGAAGGGAAAGAACATTTGGAGGAAGTATTACTTAATCCGGGAGTTCATCAAGAAATGGAAGATAGTTGTTGACCAAATTTCCTCTACCAACAATCTGGCAGACCAATTTACCAAGCTTTTGATAGCGAAGATGTTTTGAAGACACTTAGATGTTATAGGAGTAGGCACATATGGATTATCATAGTCCATTTAGTGCAAGTGGGAGTTTGTTGGAATGTATGCCCAAAATGGCCTATGTGTTTCTGTATTTTAGAAATTAATAAAAGTTTCATTCATTAATAGTTATTTATTTACGTATAGCGCACATTAAAGGTCTAAATGTATTGGAAAGAAATCTACGTGATTAGGTCATACTTTCACAATAAGGTGTAGACTATGGGCTACTAATACATAAGTAAAAAATTATTCTTAATCGATTGATGGAATTGGCCACTTCATCAAGGTTTATATCATTACACTATGATTTTCAAATAGGGAATGGTTTATTTTTAACCAGTGAGCAGTCCACTCACAACAATAGTATAAGCACATTTAGAATACATAGAACTGGACAACACGATAATAATCTTTATAAAAGTACTAACTTAAATAAGGATTGGTTTATCGCAGCTACTGCGCGGATGAGTATCCTAAGACTTGAATATAAGTTAGTGGTCTACTGAAGCTGGACTTGTATACTTTGATGTAGTTGTGTAAGGTCTTATCGCAAGGCCAATAACCTAGTACTTTGGGTGTATAACTCTAGTCAATAAAACGGGTTTATACAATAGAGTTTCTATACTTCATTACGTGAAGAAATTACCCCTTTGTGATTTTTCAAGATAATCTAAATATTTAGGCTTTGGAAAACGTGACTAAATATGTACGCTTTTGGGTAGCTCCTTGTGATAAGTGGATATATACTGGAAGTCATGGATTATCCGACTAGCTATCAAATGAAGGTAGATGTTGTTGAGAAATGTGTTAGTGTAATTTTCCTATCTCAATAATAGGTATTGCGTAAAGGGCTATTTTTATTATTACACCTATAGGTCGAAGACATTACACTTGTAATATTATTTTCAGGGTCAATATATCCATATGGTGATAAATAGAACATTTAAAATGATTAAAATACTATTATGTGTCAGCAAGGGTATTTTGGTCAATTTAGTAACTAAGAATAATATGTCTTTTGGTCCCTAGAGTATAAGCTCAAATAACCTTAGTAACTTTATTTACTATATGGGCTTATTGGGTGATTTGATTATTGGAAGAATTATTCTAGAAGTCCAATTAATGATTTATTCAAACTAGAATAATTAATTGGGTTAATTTAATTAATTAATTTATTAAATAATTATCCCAAGTAATTTTATATTGGGCTCAAGTGGATTAATTAATTAATAAAAGAGTTGAAGAGATTCAGCCATGCAAGAGCATACTTGAAGTGGAAAATAAAACCAAAATCCCTCCCAAAGTTACATGTTTGTCGATTAAAATGGGTAAGAAAGCAAGTTACGGGATTTACCTGTTGTAGCCTTAATTCCAAAATTTTCTTCAGTTCCCAAACTATTGCGATCACGATCACAAATTTCACATAGCACACAGTATCTTTTTTCTGTGATTAGTGGCTCACAGCAGCCACTAAAGTCCAAGCGAGGACTGCCTCTAACAGTATCCACACAAAGGCTCAATTACTCACTAGAACCCGCTAAATTCTATGCTATCAGAACAAGAAGCGGCTAGGGTTTAAGAGTTGGAGAAGACAAGATTCACAGAGAAACGATTTATGTGGGTCGTATCTTCTTAGAGGAAATGATTTTCTCTGTTTATAATTTTTAAGATTTGTGCTAATTGCAATTAAGTCCTCGAAGATCAACCAAGTACAACTAAGTCTTTGAAGTTTATATAATCACCATTAGTCTCCATGAATTATAACAAACTTATAATTCACCTATAAATCATTTTCTTCTCACAATTATCCCCATAATATTATCAAATAATATATTGAGTACTCAAACCTTTATTGTATTTGACCCATTAGGTTTCTTGGTCTATTGGTAGAGAAATATTAATTAATCCAAACGTCTTTGAGATTAATAATCCTTAATAATTTATAATTAACTTCTTAATTCTAATTAGGATTAGTTCATTAATTCTTCAATTAATAAACCTATATTTAGCATATCATGAGCGGTATCTAGCAATGCATCATGACCACCCAAGAGTCTAGGAAGTTAAGTAGCTTGACATGAACCCTTCAATAACAAATATCAGTGTAACAAACTCCATTCACCATACAAAATCTCATTTTTTTTGGAGTACAGAATTTGAGCCAACTCCCTCCAGAATATAAATTATTTCTAGCCCGAATATATTAGTACTTGTTCCAGAATCCACTACTCAACATGTGCATCAATTGGAACTGTTTCCAATACACAATCACCTTGCCAAGGATTTTTCAAGTAGTGATTGCTACAAGTGGCCTAAGATAGTCGCCCCTACCATTAGGAGTGGTGAATCCTTTATTGACCCTCTCAACTACTTTCGTTTACTTCACATTACATCTAATATCCATCTTATAGGCAGACATCGATCTAACTCCAAAGATTAGAATCAAAGTACAATGCTCAGTAAACAAAGTACCTTGGAGATCTCAAATCTAAGGATACTTGCACGTTTGCTATAACGAGATTCTATCACTAGCACTAAATAATTATCTATGTGATTATCTTATATCTAGATCATCCAATGTACTTGTTCTAGTACTATGCATCCATATATTAACTTTGAGTATCACAATACTCATAGGTGTGAGAAATACTGCTTGATCAAAATAAGAAGTCTAACACGAGCTAGTCTTAATGCATTAATGATATCCTATCTCGTTAATACTATGACTAGAGATAATTTTAAAAGCAGGTCAGCTATGTTCTCATCCATGGGAACTCTCTCTATCTTTACATCTCCTCTTTCAATAATCTCTCTAATCAAATGAAAACGTCTAAGTACATGCTTGGATCGCTAGTAAGATTGTGGTTCCTTTGCTTGTGCAATGGCTCCATTATTGTCACAATACAGAGATATTGAATCAACAATACTAGGGATCACTCCAAGTTCTATGAGGAACTTCTTAATCCAAGCTGCTTCTTTAGCTACTTCCGAAGTGGCTATGTACTCAGCTTCAGTCGTTGAGTTGGCAATAGTATCTTGTTTGAAACTTTTTCAGCTCACTGCCCCTCCACATAACGTAAACACGTAGCTAAATTGTGACTTGAAATCATCCTTATCGGATTGGAAATTGGCATTTGTATTCTCGTTTGCTTTCAAATTACCATCTCTATATACCAAGAATACATCCTTAGTCCTTCGCAAGTACTTAAGGATATTCTTTACAACAGCCTAATGATCCTCTCCAGGATTATACTGGTCTTTGCGCGTAAAACTTAGAGCACAAGATACATCAGGCCTAGTACATATCATAGCATACATGATAAAACCAATTACAGATGCATATGGTATTCTGCTCATGTGATCCATTTCAACTTGTGTCTTAGGACATATCAAATTTGAAAGGCTTATCCCATACTTCATGGGTAAGAATATCTTTTTAGATTAATCCATGCTAAACCTCCTTAGCACTTTATCTGTGTAAGTAGACTGTGAAAGAGCTAGCAACCTTTTTAATCTATCTCTATAGATCCTTATTCCAAGAATATAGGTTGCTTCTTCAAGGTTTTTCATGGAGAATTTCTTGGATAACCAAACTTTCACTGATCGAAGGACAGGTACATCATTTCCTATTAGCAATATGTTATCTATATAAAGCAACAAGAAAATGACTGCACTCCCACTAACCTTCTTGTAAACACAAGGTTCATCCATATTTTGAATGAAACCAAACTTTTTAATTGTTTCATCAAAATGGATGTTCCAACTCTTAAAAACTAGCTTAAGTCCATACATGGACCTTTACAACTTGCACATTTTTGTGCTATTATTGGATGTAAAACCGTCAGATTGTATCATATACACTTCCTCAGTCAGGTTTCTATTTAGGAAAGTTATTTTTACGTCCATTTGCCAGACCTCATAGTCATAATGAGCGGTAATGGCTAAGAGTATTTTGATAGATTTTAGCATGGCTCTGGCGACAATGTTTCGTCATAGTCAGTACTATATTGTTGACGATAACCCTTAGCTACTAGTCATGCTTTATAGGTAACTACGTTACCATACATGTTGGTTTTCTTCTTGAAAACCCATTTACACCTAATAGGTTTGATCCCTTTGGGTGGATCAACCAAAGTCCAAACTTGGTTGTCATACATGGAATCCATCTTTGACTTCATGGCTTCAAGCCATTTGTCAGACTCTGAACTATTCAAAACTTCCTTGTAGATAGTAGGCTCATCCTTATCTATGAGCTATACGTCAATGTGGTCACTTATGAGAAATTCATATCTCTCAGGTACCACACGTATCCTACTCGACCTATGAGGTTCTTGTGTAGTAGAAGGTTCATCTATTCTCTTAATAGAAGTGGGATCAGACGGTTGATCCTCTTTTGTTTATTCTTCTTGAACTTTAATAAATTCAATTTTACTCCCACTATCCCATTTGAGCATGTGCTCCTTTTTTAAAAAGATAGCATGCTTCGAAATAAACACTTTGTTTTCTGAAGGAATGTAGAAGTAATACCTGTAAGATTCTTTCAGATATCCCACATATAAACATCTGTTAGACTTACTATCAAGTTTGTCTAACTATGGCCTTTTAACAAAAGCAGGACAATCCCATACTTTCAAATGAGATAACTTTGATTTCTTACCAAAAAACAGCTCAAATGGGATAGTATCAATCGTTTTAACATAACTCTATTTAGAATATAAACAGAAGTCTCTAGTGCATACCCCCAAAATGATTTTGGTAGGTCTGCAGAAGCCATCATGGTCCATACCATGTCTAGAAAGGTTCAATTCCTTCTCTCAAATACACTATTATGTTGAGATGTCTATGGTGGAGTCTATTAAGATAATATCTCATTATCTCTAAGATAAGCTTGAAACTCTTGGCTCAAGTATTCATCCCCTCGATCAGATCTTAGAGTTTTAATATTTTATTATTTTACTCAAACCAATAGTCCCCACTATTGATTCGGGAAAACCCGTTAAAAGCTTTCCTAGTGGATCGATATCTAAATTCCTCAAGAATAACCTTAGGTTTACCCAACAAGCTACCCTTAAGTTCAATGGTAGGTATCTAATACCAATTACATCCAATGTAATTACCGAATCATTGGGTGATTAACATCTTTTAATCTAAAAGCTTTTAAGCTAAACTAATATTGCCTCTAAGTTTCTTTGTGCTTTGAGTTAGCCCAACCGGGATAAAGAAATTTAGTTAAACCCGATCCATTAATCAGGAATTTAATTCCATAATTTGAACTTACCCGATGTCAAGTAGGCTTGGGTTAGCCCAACAACCTGGTCTCCACAAAGGACTCTTGTTCTTATTATATTAATGGAAGGCATTAGGTTTAATATTATTTGAGGGATTTGTCCCTTTTAGTTGTCTCATCATTTGGCATGCATAAAATTTATCAATAAGCAACAAAAAATTGATAAACATGGTAATAAACAATTATGTGGTATGGTTATGAACTTTTCTAAATTAATTTCCTTGAGTCATGAAGAAAATTAATAAGGTCAACCCTATGTGTTCATGCATGATTTAAGTAGAAGGTCTTACCCTCTCGCCTTGTTTTGGTCGCCATCTCCAAAATAAAATAATTCTATCTTTATCTAACCTTTGTAATCTAATTATATAAATTTTCTAAATAGAGAAATCTCAAGTTAGATGAGAAAAGAATTACACAAGAATTTTAGAGAAGACATGACATGCAGCCCTTATTTCATTAAAACCAAAATAATGCATGCACGGATATATTTGGTCTATGTCTATAACCATCCACCATGCCAATAAAACATGCTTAAGATAGTAAGCATAAAACATCCAATGAATAAACATCCAAAATCAGCATTTTGGAAAGCTCTAGGTCCAAAATCGAATTTTGAAAAAAATTTAGGCCAAAATTAAATTTTTTCAAACATGTGGGTCCATAATCTAATTTTGAAAAATACTTTTATCCCAAATCATAGGTTCCAAACAGATTCTGATCATTATTAGAACCTATTCTCAAAATAAGAAAAGATTAAAAAAAACTTTTTTTTTAAAACAATGCAAAGCGCGAAACTGCTAGGCCGTTGGACCTATCCAATTGACGGCTTTAGAAACAATTTCTAAGTCACTAAGCGGTTCGGCGGCTTTAAAAATAACTTCTAAGCCCCTGAGCAATTGCGATCATAGCCATGCATAGCTCTAGTTATTGTTCATCTTCTTCAAGTCTCTAAAAAAATTCTCCGTAAACTATAATGTTGTTTCCAGACTATTCAAAAATAATTTTTGATTTAAATATTTTTTTGCGATCAATGTGCATTAATCTTTATTAACAACCAGTTGTAATTGTCATTACAATTTAAAACATCATTAAGTCCATAATGATATGTGCAAAGAAACCAAAAGACCCAAAAAACAGAAACAATTTCTGCAACTTCGATTTCCAAACAGTTCAAAACCATTTTTGATTTATTTAATCTATATTAACAACAATCTGTGATCACCATCACCATTAAATCAACAATACAAATAGTTCAAGGAAAAAGTTTAATTTCATGAAAATCAGAAACCAATTACGGAACAACCCACAACATGCAGAAACAATTTCTGCAAACCCAGAAAACATATAGAACAAATCAATAGCACTTAACAACACCCAGAAGCATGCTTAAAACAATTTCATAGCAAAACATAACCCATAAAAACACACACATGAAGGCTCTGATACCACTAAAGCATTCGATCACGCAAGAGCATACATCCAGCAAAAAATAAAACCGAAATCCCTCTTAAAGATCACATGTTTGTCGATTAAAAAGGGTAAGAAAGCAAGTTGCGGGATTTACCTATTGAGTCGTAATTCAAAAATTTTCTTCAGATCTCGAACTATTACGATCACGATCATAAATTCCATATAGCACACAGTTTTTCTGTTCTGTGATTAGTTGGTCACAGTAGCCACTGATGTCCAAGTGAGGACTGCCTCTAATAGTATCTATACAAAGGCTTAATTACTCACCAGAACCCACTCAATTCTATGCTAGTAGAACAAGAGGCAGCTAGGGTTTAAGAGTTGGAGAAGACGAGATTCACAGAGAAATGATTTCTATCTGTCGTATCTCCTCAGAGGAAACTATTTCCTCTGTGTATATTTTTTAAGATTTGTACTACTTACAATTAAGTCCTCCAAGATCAACCGACTACAACTGAGTCCTTGAAGTTTATATAATCGTAATTAGGCTCCATGAATTATAACAAACTTGTAATTCACCTATAAATCATTTTTTTCTCACAATTACCCCCATAATATTATAAAATAATATATTGAGTACTCAAACCTTTATTGTGTGTGACCCATTAGGTTTCTTGGTCTATTGATAGTGAAATATGAATTAATCCAAATGTCTTTGGGATTAATAATCCTTAATAATTTAGAATTAACTTCTTAATTCTAATTAGGATTAGTTTATTAATTCTTAAATTAATAAACCCATATTCAGCGGATCATGAGCGGTATCTAGCAAGATATCATGACTGCTCAAGAGTCCAGGAAGTCAAGTTGTTTGACATGAACCCTTCAATAACAAACATCAGTGCAACAAACTCCTTTCACCATATAATATCTCATTTGGTTTGGAGTACGGAATTCATGCCAACTCCCTCTAGAATATAAATTAAATCTGGCTCGAATGTATTAGTACTTGTTCCTGGAATCCACTACTCAACATGTGCAATAATTGGAACTGTTTCCAATACATAATCACCTTAGTCAAGGATTTCTCAAGTAGTGATTCCTACAAGTGGCCTTGAGATATTCGCCCCTAACATTAAGAGTGGTGAATCCTTTATTGACCCTTTCAACAACTTTTTTTTACTTCACATTACAACCAATATCTTATAAGCGGCCATCAATCTGACTCCAAAGATTGAAATCAAAGTACAATGCTCAACAAACAAAGTACCTTGGAGATCTCAAGTCTAAGGATACCTGCACGTTTGCTATAACGAGATTCTATCACTAGCACTAAATAGTTATCCATATGATTATCTCATATCTAGGTCATCTAATGTACTTGCTTTAATAACAAGCATCCACGTGTTAACTTTGAGTATCACAGTATTCACGAATGTAAAAACCACCGCTTGATCAAAATAAGAAATCTAACACGTGCTAGTCTTAACGCATTAATGATATCCTATCTCATTAATACTATGACTAGGGATAATTTAAGTACAAACACTATTTAGTGTAGTAGGAACCTCACATTATGATCTCTATCATGATTTCCTTAACACGTGTACTTGGGACTTTATCTAACAGTTATATTTACACAAAAGTAAACAAAACAAATTGAAAGATAAATAATACCTTTTATTATTATAAAAATGTGTCATATACAAAATACAAGTGATTCTCTCTAGGGAATAACACTAACAAGAGCTAATTTAATTAATTGGTTATTAATTAATTATCTCGGATAATATTATATTAGACCCAAGTGGAATATTTAATTAATAAGAGAGTTATTTAATTAGTCTTAGACTAAAAATAACAACAAACTAAGCCTTAATTAGTCTTGGACTAATTAAGAAAAACCTTGGCCCACTAGGGTATTGCGATGACTTAAGGATTTTTAAAAATCCTAAGGTAGCCGCCACATAATAATGAGGAAAAGGAAATTAGGGAAAGTAGGAAATGCAATGGTTTGTTTGGAAAAGGAAAGAAAGTTGTAGCATTAAATAAAAAGGGCTTGACGTGTGGGAAATTGGAGTTGATCAAATTACTGGACAGAAACTGAACATCTATTGATTTTTCCTTAGACGAAAACTAAGCCACCGTTTTTCCTTGTCGTTTCCTTTCATTTTTCTTTTAACGTTTAGCTCTTCCTTTTTTCTTCCAATTTTTCTTCACCCTAGTTCTACTTTCACTGGTAGAGGTCCATAGTGGTTAGAGAATACTCTAGAAGGTTAAGAGCTAGTAAACGTGGTAAGTGTATAATGCGAAGGTGCCAGCGGTTAGCTAGTATTCCAGCGGAACAAGTAGACGTTCCAGTTTAGGAAGCACTGTCAAACCCGAATCCAACTTTAATTACTCAAATAAAATGCCCAAGAAGTAAGTATTCCTTCACTTTGGCTCAGGAAAAATTTTAATGTGATGTCTTTCACTACGTATTTAAATTTCTCGCGGTCCTTCACGTATAAAGTTATTGGTCTTGCGATAAGACCTCACCCAACATACATACGAGTCCAGCTTCATCAGACTATCAACTTATACTCAAGTCTTAAGGTACTCGTCCATATAATAGCTGCAATAAATCAATCTCTATTTAATTTAGTACTTTTATAAAGATTATTATCGCACAGTCCAGTTCTACATATTCTAAATATGCATACACTATTAGTGTGAGAGGACTACTCAATGGTTAAAGGTAAACCATTCCCCATTTAGAAACCATAGTGTAATGATCTAAACCTTGATGAAGTGCTCAACTCCATCAATCAATCAAGACCAATTTTTTCCCTTATGTGTTAGTAGCCTATAATCTACACCTTACTGTGAAAGCACGACCCAATCACATAAATCACTTACTAACACATTTTGACCTTTAATGTACAACATATGTAAACAAATAACCTTTAATGAATAAAACTTTTATTAATTTTCAAAATATAGAAACACATAGGCCATTTTGGGCATACATTCTAACAATCTCCCACTTGTACTAAATAGGCTATGATAGTCCATTTGTGCCTACCCCTATGACATCTAAGTGTCTTCGAAACAACTTCTCTATCAAAGGCTTAGTAAATAGGTCTGCCAGATCGTTTGTAGATGAAATTTGGTCAACCATTATCTCCCGTTTCTGAATTAACTCCCGGATCAAGTGATACTCTTAATGTGCTTACCTTCCAGTGGTTTCTCGACTTCTTATATTGTGACACGACTCTAGTATTGTCATAATATATAGTAATGGACCTATCCATTTGTGCCACAACTCCAAATTCTGTGAGGAACTTCCAGAGCCAAACTTCTTCTTTAAAGCTTTAGAAGCTACCATATACTTAGCTTCCATGGTAGAATCAGCAATACAAGATTACTTAACATTCCTCCATGAAATAGCCCCTCCAGACAAAATGAAAACATATTCACTAGTAGATTTTTTTTCATCTTTATCCGCCTAGAAGTCTGAGTCCTGCACCGGTAAGAACTAAGTCATCATTCCTGTAAACAAACATATAATCTCTCATTCCCTTTAGAAACTTGAGAATATGCTTTATTGCTTACCAATGTTCTTCCCTTAGGCTTGACTGATACCTGGTAGCCATGCCTACTGCGAAGCAGTTATCTGGTCATGTACAAAGCATGGCATACATGAGACTTTCTACTGCTAAGGTATAGGGAATCTTACTCATCATATCCTTTTCTTCCTGTGTTTTAGGATACTACTTGGAAGATAAGATTAATCCGTGTTTAAAGGGCATGCTTGAAGGATCACGGGAAAATTAAATACACAGCAAATTAAAATTTTTTTGTCGAGCCAAAGTCTAGGAATACTTACTTCTAGAGCAATTAAATTTAATAACTAGAGTCGGATTCGGGTTCAATGGCATTTGTTGAACAGGAACGTACAATTGTTCCGCAGGGACACAGCTAACTGTCGGCTCATTCGCAAACATTTACCACATTTGTAAGCTCTTGACCTTCCAGAGTATTCTGTAACTACTATGGACACTTACTGGTGAAAGAAGAATTAGGGTGAATAAAATTGTAACAAAAATGGAAGAGCTAAACGTTAAAGAAAAATGAACGAAAATTAAAGCCCAAGAAAAACTGTGTCTTTTATGAATTCCAAGGAAAATTCAGTCCACCTTTTTGGCTCACAGTATTTTATTTAAATAACTAAAGCAGTTTCCTATATTTTTCAAACAAAAAACTTACCACTCATTTTGCTTTTTTTTTTTTTTTTACTATTTCCTTTTCCATTCCAATTAATTTTTTTGCATATGGCGGCTTCATAAAAAAACCCTGATGGGCTATGTAATATTAATTAGTCCAATGACTAATTAAATAGCTCTCTTATTAATTAATTAATTCACTTGAGTCCAATATAAAATTACCCAAGATAAATAATTAATTAAATTAGTTCTTTTTTTAATTAATTAAACTACTTGGGCCTAATATAAAACTATCCAAGATAATTAATTAATAAACTAATTTATAAATTGGCCCAATTAATTATTCTAGCCTAAATAAATAAATAATTGTACTCCTAGAATAATTCTTCAAAAAATATATTCACCCAATAAGCCTATATAGTAAATAAATTTATTAAAGTTATTTGAGCTACTCTAAGAACCAAAAGACATATTATTCTTGACTATTAAAATAACCAAAATACCCCTACTAACAAATAGTTATATTTTAATCATTTTAAATATTTCATTTATTACCATATGAAAATATTGACCCTGAGAAAAATATTACAATTACAGTGTCTCTGAGCAACAGGTATAATGACGAAAATGCCCCTCTACATAACACCCGTCATTGAGATAGAAATATAGTACTAACAGCTTTCTCAACGACATCTACCATCCTTTCATAACTAGTCCGATAATCCACGACTTTCAGTACGTATCCACTTCTCATAGGGAGCTACCCAAAAGTGTACATACTTAGTCATGTTTCCCAGGGCCCTAAATTATTAGATTATCCTGAATCACAAAGATGTGATTTCTTCACGTAATGAAGTATAGAAACTATATTGTATCAGTCCGTCTTAATTAACTAGAGTCATACACCCAATGTACAAGGTTATTGGCCTTGCGATAAGACCTCACCCCATATATATCAAAGTGTACAAGTCCAACTTCACTAGACCACCAACTTACACTTAAGTCCTAAGGTACTCATCCACGCAGTAGATGTGATAAACCAATCTTTATTTATTTTAGTACTTTGATAAAGATTATAATTGCGCGGTTCAGTTCTATATATTCTAAATACGCTTACACTATTAGTGTGAGTGGACTACTCACTGGTTAAAGGTAAACCATTCCCTATTTAGAAATTGTAGTATAATGATCTAAACCTTGATAAAGTGCTCAGCTTCATCAATCAATCAAAAACAATTTTTTTCACTTATGTTTATGTGTTAGTAGCCCATAATCTACATCTTACTATGAAAGCACGACCCAATCATATAGTTAGACCTTTAATGTGCGAATATATTTAAACAAACAACCATTAATGAATGAAACTTTTATTAATTTTCAAAATACAAAAATACATAATACATTTTGGGCATATATTCCAATAATCTCCCACTTGCATTACATAGACTGTAATAGTCTGTTTGCGCCTACCCCTATGACGTCCAAGTGTCTTTTGAACACCTTCTCTGTCAAAGGCTGGGTAAATGGGTCAGCCAGATTATTCATTAAGTAAATTTGATCAACCACTATCTCCTGTTTCTAGATGAACTCCCGAATCAAGTGATACTTCCTTTCAATGTGTTTGCCCTTACTATGGTTTCTTGGCTCCTTACATTGTGACACAGCTCCAAAATTGTCACAATGTATTATTATGGGTCTGTCCATATACGGCACAACTCCAAGTTCTGTGAGGAACTTCTGGAGCTAAACCGTTTCTTTAGAAGCTTTTGAAGCTACCATATACTCAGCTTCAATGGTAGAATTAGCAATGCAAGATTGCTTGACACTCCTTCATAAACTAGCCCCTCCAGACAAAGTGAAGACATATCCACTAATGGATTTTCTTTCATCTTTATTCGCCTTGAAATTTGAGTCCATGTAACCGGTAGGAACTAAGTCATCAGCTCTATAAACTAGCATATAATCCCTCGTTCCCTTTAAGTACTTGCGTATATGCTTCACAGCTTGTCTTTATTCTTTCCCAGGGTTTGACTGATACCTGTTAACCATGCCTACTGCAAAGTAGATATCTAGTTTAGTATAAATCATGGTATACATGAGACTCTCCACTGCCCAAGCATAGGTAATCCTACTCATCATCTCCTTTTCTTCCTATGTCATGGAAGATAAAGTCAATATGTGCCTAAATGGTGTAATTGCCCATTTGCACTAATCCATGCTAAACCTAGCCTGTATCTTGTCAATAAAAGCTGATTGGGATAAGCCTAACATTCTTTGCTTCCTATCTGTAAGAAGCTTAATACCAAGAATATAGCTAGCTTCTCCCATATCCTTCATGCTAAATTGACATGTAGCTAAACTTTTATAAATGACAATGTCCCTACATCATTTCCAATGAGTAGTATGTCGTCTACATAAAGTATCATAAATGACACATTGTTCCTATCTGACTTTCTATATAGACATGATTCATCTACGTTTTGTATGAACCCATAAGACTTTACAATCTCATCAAAATGCATGTTTCATGCTCGTGATGCTTGCTTAAGTCCATAAATGGACTTTTTAAACTTGCAGACTATATGTTCTTGGCCTTTCGGAACAAAGTCTTCAGGCCGAAACATATAGATGTCTTCGCGAAGATATCTATTAAGAAAGGCTATCTTGATATCCATTTGCCATATCTCATAGTCATAGTGGCATGCGATGGCCAAGAGAATGCGTATAGACTTAAGCATGGCAACAGGTGAAAAGGTATCCTTATAATCAATCCCTTCTTTCTGAGTATAACATTTTGCAACCAACCTTACTTTAAAGGCTTCCACCTTTCCATCTATACCTCTTTTTCTCTTGTATACCCACTTGCACGTTATAGGTTTAATCCCTTCAAGTGCAGTGACAAGATCGCAGACTTGATTGAGGTACATAGACTCAATCTCAGCATCCATTGTAGTTTGTCATTTATCTGCATCAACATCAACAATGGCCTCATCGTATCTAGTAGAATCTTATTGTTGATGGTTGGAGACGACTTCAAAGGCCTCTCCACTCCATCTCTTAGGAACCCTAGATATCCTCTCACTACAATGTGGCTCATTCTATTTGGAATATCTGGTTATGTCTCCTTTGGTTCCTCTATAACACCCTACTACCTACGTACCCTAAAAGGTGTGGGGATGTCACCCCATCCTTAGGACAATGGGTCTTTATAACTAGGTAATAGAACATAGAGAAGAAAATAAATCGAAAATAAACTTATTACAATCCCAAAGCCAATACTTTACAAGTCTTAAAATAAATGGAAGGTAACTAAAATCTCCAACAAATAAATACATCAAAATAAATCTTCCAAGCTCATGGCAACATAAGTAAATCAACCTTCAAAGCAGGATCGACTTGAAGACATGATATAAAAAAAATGTGTGAAAAATATTTCTCAGTAAGTCCTGTGTGTGCTCATGACAATTTAAGAAAATATTTCATGTATGCAAGTTTTGAACAAGTCACACCAAAAAGTTTGCAAGTCAAGAAAATTATCTTTAAATATTAAGTGGTGTTTTATCAGTATTTGTGAAGTAAAGTGCTCAACTTGCAAAGAAATTACTACTCAAATAAAGTTGAATATGAAACCATGTATCATGAATGGACATGGCACCACACATTGTGCACCATGACAAAACAATGATCAGAATGCCACAATCTATACATCACGACAAGAGAATGATCAGGATGCCACACTTTGTGCGTTCTGATACAAGGTGGGTGTACAGCCCACCAGATGAGATACTCATCCATCTCTATACCCAAGCTCATCGGTTGTCCACTTCGGAAATAAACAGTCCACCTGAACTGTGATTGCTAGCTTAGACCAGCCTGACCAACAAAAACTATCGTCTTGTCTAGGCAAAGCTCGTCCCTCAAAGGTGGCCTCTTACTAAGAGACTTACCCCAACCCTTCAAAGACTAGTCCTAGTAGTCTACCATCATTGAGTACTCAACGTTGTGTTTATTCCACTTGGGAAATGTAAAATCAATGAAGATCTTTCTTTGAAGTAGCAATTATGATTTTCGAACAATCTTAGGTAAAATTTTGTTTAAGAAAAAAATTATTGTTTTTCTTGGAAAATTGTTTGCTTGGCTAAAAATTATTTTAATTTAGCAGAAATAATAAATTGTCCATAATTACATCCCAAAGTACATCTTCCATAGCAATCTGTGCATTTGACTTGCAGAAGCGCTTTTGTTCACAAACATTTTTATGCAAGGACTTACTTTGAATTCTTGATTTCACTTGGCAAAATAATCCTCTAAGTCTTGCTTAAGGCAGCCTAACCCTGTCTTGGGTAAATACAGGGTGTATGTCACTATAGGTGCACAACTAAGCAATAAAATTGCATAGGTACAAATAACTCCCAACTTTACATACACATAATTAATAGCAACCCTCAAATATGATGCTAATGGTTTAGGAATTTTAAAATTAATTAATAAAATATTTTAGAGATTAACATTGATATAAAAATAATTTGATGTTATAGTAACATAAGTAAGTGACATAAATATTACTTGAATACAACCAAAAATGGTAATATTGTCAAAAGTATAAAATAATAATATTCCTATAAGGATAATGAAAATAATAATATAAATAGTAATGATGATATTATTATTGTGTGTGTGTGTGTGTATTAAATAAAAATAACAATGTTTAATATAAAAATAATAATTATTATAATAATAGGATTAAATAAAAATAATAATATGACTAGTAGCGATAATAATGATAATAGTATAAATTTTATTAATATTTCTCTAAAGTAATGATGTTTAATAATAATAATAATAACAATAATAGTAATATTAATACTATCGATGATACTCAAAAATAGCAATATCAATAATAATACTTTAATATTAATAATACTATTATTATTAAAAATAATAATGTTAGTGGTAATGGTAAAAATAATTACAGCGATTTAAGTTTTAAAAGTAGCAATAATATCACTATTAGTATTAAAGGTAGTAATAATTTTGCTATTAATAAAGAAAGTAGTAATCCTACAAGTAGAGTGATAATAATATCCGAAAATCACCTCAAACTTCTGTGAGTTTACCTTTGTTTAGCCATGAACTGAACTCCATTGCCCCCTCTACTGACCTTTCACGATTAGACTCCATAGCCACTCCTCAAATTTCTCCTACAATTACTCCAATCAAACTTCCATTTGAAGTTCAAAAATTCCAGCAATTGCTCCATGAAAACACCCTTGGATTAAGCTTCCAAAAACCAGAAATTCTCCCACCATTGAACTCAGAATTTCGGCCAGCTTGATAGCTCCTTCAACCCTCATTCATTTCAACAAACCAACTAGCTCCATTACAGCTCCAAGGAACCTCCATCAATCAAACATGATTACCATATCTTCTACCTTAAAACACTCCATAAATTTCTCCATTTGAATTTCAAACCACCAGATTTCTCTCCTCTCTCTAATCTGAAAATCAAAATCCCAAAAATCCCTCCATCATTCGGCCAACCCCTTCAGCAATTTCGTCCAGCACTTCTCTCAAATTCTCTCCATTTTCACCAAGAACACACACTACCTTTCTTCAAGCCTAAGACCACTCTAAACACCTCCAATCCCTCCCAAAAACTCCAAAACACGCCTACATACTCCTTAGAGTCCATTTCTGGATTTTATAATATCAAATCTCGAAAACAAAAATTTGCAATCGGATCAAAATCAGAATTTTTCTTGAAGTCTCAAGAACATCATCAAGGTAACCAAGGACAACTTTTGTTCATCTTCTCCCCTTCAATTTTTAACATGACATACTAATACTCTCTCTCTCTCTCTCTCTCTCTCTCTCTCTCTCTCTCTCTCTCTCTCTCTCTCTCTCTCTCTCTCTCTCTCTCTCGGTCGAAATGGTTGCTACAACCATGGTTGTTTTCTTTCTCCTCTCTTGGATGATTCAAGCCTCTCAAATGTGTGGATCTTCTTAAATCTTCATCGAGATAGCCATCAACCAAATATTTCTCTTTAACATTCTCACTAATTCTAAATTTATGCCTCTTAGATGTTGATAGAAAGGGATAGAATATGATTGGGGATTGAGTATATGATTATGTATGAAAGAGTTGAGATTGGAGCATGAGAATGTTTGGCCATAGTTAAGCTTTATGAAATTCCTTGTGGATCAATGCATGTTCTTCATATCTTAAGTAAGTATGAATGTTTAAGCATGCTAGATATTATGTCACTTTTGGTGAATAGGGTATTATGTTCTTATTTTCATTGAAGCCATGAGTATGATTATACTTAGTAGAGATTTGGCCATGTAATAGTAGGTATGGATTTAAGCCTTTATTCATGAATAGGATAGTTTGTTGATTGATGTTGCGGTATATGTTCATGATTCTTGTTAGCAAAAGGAAAATTATGATCATGACCTTGTTGATCCTAAGTTATTTTAATTAGCCAATTTTATTATGATAATTAAAATTAATACTATATTTTCCTCCAAAGATTTCGAAAACCCTAGGATGTTTTGGAATTGGAATATTAAATGAAATAGTGATATTTTAGCCAAATAAATGATATCTTTTGTAATATATAAATATTTATATATGATAATAACAATAAATAAAACCTTTTATATAAATAATAATAATAATAATAATAATAATAATAAAAATAATAATAATAATAGGTAAAATATTAATCTTGTAGGCCATATATTCATAAATATCATATTTATTTGCTAATCAAGATTTAATAAAATTTATTTATTATTAATTTTACTTATTTTCTATCTATTAATTTTAATTAAGATATTAGTAATAATTTAATATTTACTTTAAAATTTTTATTTAAGAATGACCATTTATTAATATCACCTAGAACTTAGGATTCTTCACCAATGAAACCCTAGTTTATTTATTAACAACAACACTCAAGATTTATTATTTGAGCATATAACTTCTTAGTAATCATTTTACAACCCCTAGTTATTTTAAGGCTAGTCTTATTTTATAAAAACCTTTGTCATCTAGCCTTAAAGCTTAGGACATTAGGGTTATGATTATAATAAGTTGAATTAGGATTATTTGTGGAATCGAATATAGCTTGAGTATAACCATATGACTTGTGTTTATCCCAGGTGGGGTTAGGTCAACTTTGGAAGATTCTTGATTTTGATCAAGCAAAGGATTAGGTAAGCTCCTGCATAAACTTATTTGATGACAAAAAGGTTACTATGGCAAGTCAAACGCGAAGTGTATGGATACTCATTTTGTAAAGGTAATTAAGGATTGTTTCCTTTCTTGTTTAGTCAAACAAATCATTTGAAAATCAAACAAGCAGTTTTGCACAAACACTAAACTCTTTCTAAAAACCAACTTTGACACAAATTTTAAAAATCCTTAATTGCTATTTCCAAATAAAGCAATGTTTTATCAGTTTTCTCCCAAGTGGGACAATCAACGTTGAGTACTCAATAAGGGTAGACTACTAGGACTAGTCTTTGAAGAGTTAGGGAAAGTCTCTCAGTAGATGGCCACCTCTAAAGGGTAAGTCCTTCCTAGATAGGATGTTAGTCCAGTAGGTCATGTCAGTACGAACTAGCAAGTTTCTATCATGACCGGTAAGTTTGGGTGTTGAGAAGGATGAGTATCTCACCCGGTAGGCCAATCACCTACCCTTTTGTCAATCTGCACAAAGTGTGGCATTTTGACCGTTATATGGTTACGGGGCCTAACGTGTGGTAACCCATGGCCACCCATTTGAGTGGTTGTATTTATTGTGCACATGTATGGTTTGAAAAGCAAAACGTCACTCTTTATTTTTAACCTTATTTATTACTTGCCAGCACTTTCTCTTTCATAATTTTTACAACTTGCATACATGAACTGTTTTACCTGAAACACTCAAAGCACACACGAGCTTATTGAGATTTTTATCTCATCACCTTTTATGCCATGTTTTCAGATCGATCATGCTGTGGAGATGAGTAGCTAGATTTGTTGCCTGCTTTGAAGACTCTATGTTATTTATTTGATCTGTTGTTTTGAGATATGATAGTAAAAAATTTATTTTGGATTTATTCCTAAATTTTTAGGTTGTAATAAATTCAATTTTAAAGTATTATTTTTAATTTTGTTTGTGTGACCTAGTTATAAAGACCCCTTGTCCTTTGGACAGGGCGACATCCCCGGCCCTGTTGGGCCTAGGTAGCGGGGTGTTACATAGATGAACTAGGAGAGTGCTCTTAGGTTGGTGATAGCCGAATGGCCTTGATTGATGGAGTGTTTCAGTTTAGCTTGCTGAGAAGGATTCTAGGTGTTGTTCAAATTTGAATTTTGAAGAATGGTTGAGGAAATAGTGGAGATTCTTGTGGTTGGATGTTGCTAATGGTGATTTCTTCTTGAAGGTCTCTAGCCCTTCAATGGTGGTTCACTGATTTTGCTAAGACTTGGGAGAGAAATAGAGAGCTCTTCTAGCCTAGGTGTTGGCCAAAAATGGCTACGCAAGAGGAGTGAAAATTCTGGTTTGCTAGCTTAGTTAGGTGAGTGTTTAATGGAGCAAAAGATTGAGTATAATTTTCAAGTTTCAAAATGTTTTGAATGGAGTGAAGTTAGAAGATATTTTAGGTGGTTTAATGGAGTTTTTATGGCCAAGGTTGGTGAAGAAGGTAAGATGTTCAGCTATGGTTTTAAGGTGGCCGAAAATGATGAAGAGAATGAAGGAGAAAACTGTTTTTTTATCTTTGCTAACAAGGCTGGAAAAATTCTGGTAACATAGCTACAAGAATTTATAAAATCTAGGATGATTTGTTAGCAAAAGTTTGAGTTATTTTGAATGGATTTGCAGCTGCAAAATAGGAGTGTTCCAAGGTCTATTAATGGTGGTTTTCAGCCATCATCTTGAAGAAAAAGAAGAGAACTTTAGATGAACGTATGCATGGGTTGAATGCTCAACTCCTATGGCTAAAATACTTTGTGGTTTGCTGGAAAATTTTCTGATTTGTTGAAGCTATGTTAGCTCCAAATTTTCAAGGGATTTTTTTAGCTTTCTGCACACATGAAATAGTTGTTGATAGCAAGGAAAGAAGAGGCATTTTTGCTGCATCTTTTCAGAATTTTAGCTAAGAGGAAGAGCTGGAAATAATTCCAGCTTTGCACCAAAATAAGAATAGGCAAAATGAAGTTCTTTAGAGAAAAAAACATGGTGATCTAATTTGGAAAACAAACACACTAGTATCATTCCTATATTTCGGCCAACTAATTCTCTAGGAGCTGAAATTTTCCTTTTAAAAATTCAAATCCAAGATCATCCAATATATTTTATAAGGAAATTTAAAAGAATTCAAAAAATATGAATATTTCAAATTCAAACATGTTAAGACATTGGTTGCTAAAATGATGGAGATTAAAACTCTCCTGTATTTTCATTTAAAACAAGATCACATGGTTAGAATATTATCATTGTGTCTCTCCTAAGACAACATTCCTAGCTTCTTGGAATGCAAGAAATAATATTCAAACATTAGTTAGGATAATTAAAAATAAATCTTAGTTGATGGAATTTGAAATCAAGACCTTAGGAATTCACCACAAAGCTCTAACCACTTAACCACATTAATTTTTGTTCTTATTTTCCCAACCTAATTCTCTTCCTTTCTAAAACCCAAGTCTCTTCTTCTCATATCCCTAAGCAAAATTCCCTAATTGCCCCCAACACATATTTAGCATAAATAATTCACAAAAACCACATATAGCAATTTTAAAAATGCACAATTTCACCCATAAAGAATTTATTCATGCAATATGCCATGGAATGCAACCCTTCCCTCTATTTCTATGGTAGTCTTAGGTGGGGTTTTACATCCTCAATTAAGGTGCTAGAAGTTAAGGCATCAATCAACTTCTCTTCCAATTCCACATTACTCGAAACCTTAATAGATACACTTTGTTCATCTTCCAAGTACCTAGCATGAGTACTTATAAGTACCTTTTACTCTTGGAGATGATAAAAGTATCCACCCCTTGTTCCTTTCGGATACCCTACAAATAACACAATACTGATTTTGGGTCTAGCTTACTTTCTTTAGTCAGTACATAAACTAGATAACCCCGTACTTTGAGATGATTCATACTAGGTTTCGTCCAGTCCACATCTTATAAGGTATCCTAGGCATTGACTTGGAAGGCACCAAGTTCAAAATATATGCTTCTATTTCCAGAGCATATCCCCAAAAAGAAATAGGAAGAGTTGCATAGCTCATCATGCTCCTGACCATTTCCATCAAAGTTTTATTTCTTCTCTCAACTACTCCATTCTGCTGGGGAGTCCCAGGTACAGTTGAGATACTATACCGTAATATGCCAAGTAGTCCTTGAATTCACCAAGGAGATATTCTCCACCACGATCCAATCATAGCTTTTTAATTAGTTTACCTGTTTGACATTCTACCTCAGCCTTAAACTTCTTCAATATACCAAAGGAATCAGACTTGTGCCGTATCAAGTAAACATAACCAAAATGTGAGTGATCATCTGTGAACGTGATAAAGTAATTATAACCTCCTCTAACTGGTGAAGACATGGGACCATAAACATCAATAAGAACTAACTCTAATATTTCCTTGCCCTTTTCCGCCTTTTAAGTGGTCATTTTACCCTTAAGATAAGATTCACACTGAGGCCATTTCTCCAATTCCAATAAGTCCAAAGACCTATTTTGGATTAACCTTTGAATCTAATTATGGTTTATATGTCCTAATCTCAAGTGCCATAAATAAGAGTTGTTTGATGTGGCCTTTCTCTTCTTATTATTAGGTTCCATCTGAGTATTATTTATTAGACAATGAATAGGATTAATATAGAAAAGGTTCCCATACATGTTTCCAAAACAAATAATATTTTTATTTTCACTAATTGAAATACCAGAATGGAAAGAAACAGAATATCCCTGATTAATCAATTTAGAAACTAAAACAAAAATTCTATTAAAACTAGAAATATATAAAATATCCTTTAAAATTAAATTTTTATTACAATAAAATAAAAGCTCCAAGTCTCCCACTGCTTTGGCCCACACTTGTGCTTCGTGGCCCACTCTAAGTTCGTGCTCTCCTCTACTGAGTCATCTTATTTTGCTAAACCCCTACAAGGAGTTACAGATATAGTCAGTGGTTCCGGAGTCAACAATCCAAGTGGATAATGATCCACCCATCAATATAGACTCTAAATAAAGAGCAATACCTAAGAAGGACTTGGTGAAGATACAATCCTTTTTTAAGTGACCCTTCTTGCCACACTTGAAACACTTACCCTTGGGCTTGGCGTTAGGCTTCGATGCCTTGGGCTAGGCCCCTGCATGTCTTTAGGCCTTCTTCTTTTTGAACTTTTTGGGCTGGTCCCTAGTCCTAGAAAAAGATCCAGAGTAAGTAACCAAAATCTTTGACATAGGCTTCATGATTTTTTCAGCAGCCTGGAGTTTTTTCATTAGCTCAATCAAATACATATTCAACTTGTTCATGCTATAATGTAGCTTGAACTGAGAATACAAATCTAGCAAAGTCTCAAGAACCATGTTAATTTGGTTCTCAGCATCAATCGTCCCTAAGACCTCGGCTTCCTCGAAGTGAGCAATCATCTTGAGCATATGCTCACTAACCGATACCCTCTCAGCAATCCTAGTGTTTATGATTGATCTAAGAGCTTCCTGCTTTGCAGGCCGACTCTTGTCAGCAAATATGGTGCGCAACGATACATCGATGTCGAACGCAGTAGGCATGTTCTTGTGCTTAAACTGGAGAACACTGGACATGGAAGCTAACATGTAGCATCGAGCTATTTCGTCAGCTTTCCTCCATACCTTCTCCACCTCATAATTCTGGTCCATGAAATCATTCCCAATTTCAGGATAGGTGTCGGTCAGAATATACTTGTACTCCTCTACAATGAGTACTATATTCAAATTCCTTTTTCAGTCCACGTAGTTTAGCCCAGTTAACTTATTCTCCTTGAGAACAATGGACAAAGGATTGAAACCAGATATTTCTGTTGATTGGAAAAAGAAAACTTCATTTAGAAAAATGTTTGGTTAACCTATTAAAATGCACATTTGAAACATCATATTATTTCCATGATACGGTTAACCTATTAAAACCATTATCAAAAAATATGAACAATTTGGCTCTTAGAAAAATTGACAGAACTTCGTAGAAAGGTTAACAATTTTCTAAGTTAAGTGTATAATAATCACAAATTAAACTTCTTTAATAGGTAATAATCCAGAAATAGTTCCATCAATAGGATGGTCACTACTCTCACTACCTATGGATAATCCAACACTAATGCCTCCAACGATAGGCTGGCCGACATTAATACTTATCCTAGGCTTTAATTATAATTTCTCCGTTAGTTCTAGAATCTTGTGAAAATTCATCCTATAAAGGATCATGCTCAAAATGACACTTGGATAACCACAATCTCTAACAGGAACCTATGATGGAAGCCACGGGGTCGTTAGAACTCCTCTTCCACTTAATCTTTTGAGAAAAATAGGTTTTTAGGAAAATTTCTTGTTTAAAAATTAATTGATTTTTATTAACTTTAGTGAAAATCAAAAAAAATCAACTATTATTTTCTATGTCAAGGATAAAATCCTTTAAAAAAATAAATTATGAATTTTTTTTTATTTCACTACTTAAGTTAAAACTATTTTCTAGGAACTAAATTTAAAATATTTAAATTCAATATTATTCTCCATGTCAAGGATAACAACCTTTGGAAGAATAAACCATGAATTTATTTTTAAATTACATAGTTCCAATTTAAAACGTTTTCCTAAATTTTTTTATCTAGAGAAAAAATTAATTTCTTCAAAAACCTTTGTGTATTTGATCACAAAATTAAATATAATAAACATGCTCCAAAAATAAAATTTTTACATTCTATTTCTAATCTTTAATTCTTATGTAACCAAATAATAGATTAAACATCATAATAATAATAAAATTAAAATGATTTTATTTAATCCTAAGGTGTTTCCCTTTTACTAACCATTTTCATGCAAAATTATTTCTCACAATAAATAAACCATTGTAAGGAAAATAACCTCACATGATATAGGTCCCAAAAGAAAAGAAAATGCAAGAAAAATAAACTAAAAAAAAACAAGAAGAACCGCGACCTGAACCATTGAACCGCTAACCACTGAAGCCTTGCTTTTTGTTGTTTTTCAACCATGCAAGCCTTGGAGGCTAGTATAAGCTTCCCAAGGATTGGCCTTGATCATGGCTCCCAGGGGATTCAGCCGTGGCGCGCCAATGCGGCTCTAGGGAGACAAATCTCCCAAACCGCGCACGACCGGTATTCTCGGGCACCTCTTCCATTTTTTTTATTTTTTATTTTATTTTTTTTTTTATGTGCAATCTCCATCTTTAGGGGTTTAACATTCCAGACTCCAATTATATATATATTTTTTTGTTACACAAAATTCATAAATAAATTGAAATATAATTTCAAAAGCCTATGCCTTTCAAAATAAGGCGTATACAATTTCTATAAAAACGATTAAAAAATAAATTATAGGTTCCTGTGCCTCTACGCGCGAGGCATACACAAAATCTACCCATATAAAAAACACGAGGGATCCATATAATCACAAAGATTATATTTTTATTAGTAAAAGAATCACATTTTTCCGGTTATTAACCCTAAGCATGCTCCTAGATTTTACTAGGCTCTGATACCACTAAAAGGATCGCGGGAAAATTAAATATGCAATGGAAGATAGCAAATTAAAATGTTTTTTTCCAGAGCCAAAGTCTAGAAATACTTACTTCTAGGGCGATTAACTTCAATAACCGGAGTCAGATTTGGGTTCGACGACGCTTGTTGAACAGGAACGTCTACTTGTTCGTAGGGACACCAGCTAACCGTCGACTTCTTCGCATCAAACACTTACCACGTTTGCATGCACTTGACCTTCCAGAGTATTCTCTAACCAATATGGACCCTTACCGGTGAAAGTAGTATTAGGGTGAATAAAATTGAAACAAAAATGGAAGAGTAGGAAAAATGAAGGAAAATTAAAATCCAAGAAAAACGATGGCTTTTTCAAATTCCAAGAAAAATTTGGTCCACCTTTTTGGCTCACATAATTCCTTTTAAATAACTAAAGAAATTTCCTATTTTTTCAAACAAAAAACCAACCACTCATTTTTCTTTTTTTTTTAATTTCCTTTTAATGTCCTATTAATTTCTTTGCACATGGCAGCTTCATAAAAAAAAAACCCTGATAGGCCATATTATATTAATTAGTTCAATTACTAATTAAATAGCTCTCTTATTAATTAATTAATCTACTTGGACCCAATATAAAATTATCCAAGATAATTAATTAATAAATCAATTAATTAAATTAGTTCTTTTATTAATTAATTTAACTACTTCGGTCTAATATAAAATTACCCAAGATAATTAATTAATTAATTAATTAAATTGGCACAATTAATTATTCTAGCTCAAATAAATAAATAATTGGACTCTTAGAATAATTCTTCCAATAATAAATTCACCCAATAAAGCTATATAGTAAATAAATTTACTAAGGTTATTTGAGTTACTCTGGGGACCCAAAGACATATTATTCTTGACTATTAAAATGACCAAAATACCCCTATTGACAAATAGCTGTATTTTAATCATTTTAAATATTCCATTTATAACCATATGAAAATATTGACCCTGAGAATAATATTGCAATTGCAGTGTCTCCGACCTACAGGTATAATAACGAAAATACCCTTGTACGTTACACCCGTCATTGAGATAGAAAAATTGTACTAACACATTTCTCAACGACATCTACCATCCTTTGATACCTATTCTTATAATCCATGAATTTCAGTACGTATCCACTTCTCATAGGGAGTTACGCACAAGTGTACATACTTAGTCATGTTTCCCAGGGCCCTAAATTATTAAATTACCTCGGACAATCACAAGGCGGTGATTTCTTCACTAAATGAAGCATAGAAACTCTATTGTATAAATTTGTCTTAATTAACTAGAGTCATACACCTAATGTACAAGGTTATTAGCCTTGCGATAAGATCTCACCCAACATACATCAAAGTGTACAAGTCCAGCTTGATCAAACCACTAATTTACACTCAAGTCCTAATGTACTCATCCATGCAGTAGCTGAAGTAAATCAATCTTTATTTATTTTCGTACTTTAATAAAGATTATTATCCTGTGGTCTAGTTCTACACATTCCAAATACGCTTACACTAATGGTGTGAGTGGACTACTCATTGGTTAAAAGTAAACCATTTCCCATTTAGAAACTATAGTGTAAAGATCTAAACTTTGATAAAGTGCCCAACTTCATCAATCTATCAAGAACAATTTTTTTCACTTATGTTTATGTGTCAGCTACCCATAATCTACACCTTACTGTGAAAGCACAACCCAATTACGTAGATTACTTACTAACACACTTAGACCTTTAATGTACAAATATATGTAAACAAACAACTATTAATGAATGAAACTTTTATTAATTTTCAAAATACAGAAATACATAGTACATTTTAGGTATATATTCCAACAATGTTTGCCCATTTACACTGATCCTTGCTATACTTGACCAATATCTTATCAATGTAAGTTGATTAGGATAAGCCTACGATTCTTTATTTACTATCTCTAAGAAGCTTTATTCTAAGAATATAGCTAGCTTCTCCCATATCTTTCATGCTAAATTAACTTAATAGCCAAACCTTTATAGATGACAATGTCCTTACATGATTCCCAATGAGCAAAACGTCATCTACATAAAGTACCATAAAAGACACGTTGTTGCCATCTATTTTCCTACACATGCAAGGTTCATCCACGTTTTGTATGAAATCATAAGACTTTATAGTCTCATCAAAACATATGTTCCATGCTTGTGATGCTTTCTTAAGTCCATAAATGGATTTCTTAAGCTTACAAACCATATGCTCTTAGCCTTTCGTAATAAAGCCTTCAGGCTGGATCATGTAGATGTCTTCACTAAGATAACCATTAAGAAAGGCTATCTTGACATCCATTTACTATATATTTTAGTCATAATGATATGCGATGACTAAGAGAATACATATGGATTTAAGCATGGCAGCAAGTGAAATGTTATCTTCATAATTGATCCCTTCTTTCTGAGTATAACCTTTTGCAACCAACCCTATTTTAAAGGTTTCCACCTTTCTATCGTCACCTCTTTTTCTCTTGTATACCCACTTGCACCCTATAGGTTTAATCCCTTCAGGTGCAATGATAAGATCTCATACTTGATTGAGATACATAGACTCAATCTCAATATCCATTGCTATTTGTCACTTGTCTACATTAACATCAGTAATGACCTCATCATATCTAGTAGGATCTTATTCTTGATGGTTGAAGATTACCTCAAAGGCTTCTCTAGTCCATCTTTCAGGAACCCTATATATCCTCATACTACGATGTGGTTCATTTTATATTGGAACATCTGTTTGTGCCTCTTTAGGTTTCTCAGTTAGGGTACTAGAATTGAAATGTCAATCAATTTCTTTTTTAATTCCACCTTACTCGAAACCTTAGTGGACACACTTTGTTCACCGTCCAAGTATCTGGCATAAGTACTAATAAGTACCTTTTGCTCTTGAAGATAATATAAGTATCCACCCTTTGTTCCTTTAGGATGCCCTACGAAGTAGCGCAATTTTGATCTTGGGTCTAGCTTACTTTCTTTAGTCAGTACATAAGTTGGACAATCCCATACCTTGAGATGATTCATGCTAGACTTTTGTCCAGTCTACTTCTCATAAGGTGTCTTAGGCACTAATTTAGAAGGCACCAAGTTCAGAATATATGCTATTGTTTCAAAGAATATTTCCAAAAGGAAATAGGAAGAGTTGTATAACTCATCATGCTTCTAACTATTTCCATCAACGTTCCATTTTTCTCTCAGCTACTCTATTCTGCTGGGGAGTCCCGGGTGCAGTTAGCTGAGACATTATACCCTAATGTGCCAAGTAGTCCTTGAATTCTCCAAGGAGATATTCTCTACCATGATTTGACCTTGACTTTTTAATTATTTTACCTGTTTGATGCTCTACCTCAGCCTTAAACTCCTTGAATTTAAAAGAGTTAGACTTGTGTCTCATCAAGTAAACATAACCAAAACGTGTGTGATCATCTATGAATGTCATGAAATATTCGTAACCTCCTTTAGCAGGTGAAGACATAGGACCACAAACATCATTATGAATGAACTCCAATATTTCCTTGGCCCTATCCGTCTTTTGAGTAAACGACCTTTTTGGTCATGTTACCCATAAGACTAGATTCACACTAAGGCCATTCCTCCAATTTCAATGAGTCCAAAGACCTATTTTGAATTAACCTATAAATCCGATCAGTGTGTGTGTGTGTGTGTGTGTGTGTGTGTGTGTGTGTGTGTGTGTCCTAATCTAAAGTGCCATAAATAAGATTTATTTGATTTGGCCTTTCTCTTCTTATTATTAGGTCCCGTCTGAGTATTATTTATTTGACAATTAATAGGATTAATATAGAAAAGATTCACATACATGTTTCTAGAACAAATAATATTTTCATTTCAACTAATTGAAACACCATAATGGAAAGAAACAAAATATTTTTTATTAATCAATCTTGAAACTGAAATTAAATTCTGTTTAAAATCAGAAACATATAAAATATCTTTTAAAACTAAAATCCTATTACATTCAAATAAAAACTCCAAGTCTACCACTACTTTGGCCTACATTTATGCTTCGTTGCAGTTGGAATATATGCCCTCTAGACACGATTATCTTATATAATTATCGAATTTATTAATAAAAAATTTATTCTCAAAATTTGTTTGAGAATTTACAATTTATTTGTGCATGATTTTTGTTTGGAAAGGACCTATTGAGTTTAAGTAAGTGATCCATGTGAATGATGGTCTTTCACAGTAAGGTATAGATCACGGGTTACTTAACATATAAATGTTTGTTTTTAACTAATTGATAAGAATGGGAATCTCATCATGTATAGGTTATTGTGCTATGAATTCTAAATAGGAAATGGCTTACCTTTAGCTAGTGAGTACTCCACTCACTTCATAGTATTAGCGTATTTCGAATACGTAAAACAAGACCTGTAATAGTAGTTTCTAAAAGTACTATTTAAAAAAAAATCCCAAACTATTACTGCTACAACATGAACTAATACTCTACCACTTGAGTATAAGTTGGTAGTCTGACAAAGCTAGAAGCATATACTTTGATATACTGTAGTTGAGGTTCTTTTGTAGAACCAATATACTTGTATGTTGGATATATGTGACTAGTTAGTTAAGACAGACTTGTACAAGATAGCTTCTACGCTATATCGCCTCTTGTGACTGTTCAAATTATCTAATTATCCAAGACCTTGAGGAACATGACTTGGATGTTTACGTTAGGGTAGCTCCCTTGAAAAGTAAAAACATTCCAGGAGTCATCGAACATTGGACTAGAGGTCTTAGGATGGTACATGTATATTAGAGATGTGTTAGTACACTCTTCCTCTCTAATTGCACGGCGATACGTGGAGGGGTATTTTAGTCATTACACCTGTAGGTTGAAGACTTTGCTAACGCAGCATTGTCCTTGATGTCAATATTTCCTTATAGTGATATTAGGAAATATTTAAAATGTAAAATATAGCTATTTATATAGCAAGGTTATTTTAATTATTTTAGTAGCCAAGACAATATGTCTTTCGGTTCCTGGAATGGCCCTTAAGTCATGAAGGATTTGGGTTAAGGAATTGGTCTTGATATTTATAGATTTTTATTTTATTAGTCTAATTTATTATTGATTAGAATAAAATAAAAGGTCCGAGAGAGAGTATTTATTTTATCAAGTTTAAATGGTTAATTAATTATTCAGGGCCCAATACCTAGATTGAATAATTAGAAAATTAATCTACAACTAGATAAAAGGTATGAAATTTTATTTGGTCTATTTGGGCTTGTTATTATTTATTGTGTTGTTTAATAAAGCCCAAAAAATAAATAATTGAGATTTATTATTTATGGGTGTTTAAGCCTAAGAATAAATAATTTATCTAGTCCAATGAATAAGACCAAGGTTAAATAAAATTTATAAAAAAATATTTAATTAATTAATTAATTAATAAAAGGACAACACGGGATTGATCCTATGTTGTTTGGCGTGAAGATAACAGAAAGCATGGGCTTTCTGTTTTTACGCCATTGTACTCTTACTCAGTGAAGGATTGAAAAGGCAAATGAAATCATGCAAATGGGTTGGTTGTGTAAGCTATCAGTGAGCTTCCAATTCACAGAAGCAAAGCACAGAAAATAGCTCTGCGTACTTTATTTTTACATGCATAGAAGCCTAACCCATTTTTTATCAAAGACCAAAGTTGATCAAAACCTAATCTTCAAGCCTTCACCGGCTGTGCTACGGGCATTATTTCGGAAGATTGAAAGCTTTGTGTGGATGAGACGCAGTAGACGTTTGCAAGGATGTGTGCCACTTGCCTTAAATATCCTTATACAGACATCTACACCAGTGCGAAGAGGGCCACTTCATCACAATGGTAAAATTTTCGTTTTCTAACATGCTTTCGTTTTGATTATTTTTGCCATTTTAAGCCTTTAATTGATATCAGAGCTATGGTTTGGCAAATGTAGGACGCATGTTAGGATTAACTAAAACAAGAAACTATTTGTTTTGGTTAAAATCTATGATCCTTCGTGTTTACTGGTATGGGTAATTTCACTGTAAGCTTCGCGAGTGGAAGTATGGGAATAATATATTTTGCTTGCTTTCATAGATATTGTGTAAACCCAGTGCTTTTTAAGGGTATATGCGGTTGTTTAGATGATTTTTGAGTGAAAATAGGAGAAAAATCAAAATCTGCACGCAGAGGTGCATTCTGGAGAAGAAACACTATTCAAGCCGCAGGAGCCGAGCAGCGTCCCAGTCGAGCCGAGCCGGCAAATCCATAAGAGGAGCCCCAGCCACCAAGCTAGCAAGCCTATTACTTATTTAGCTTGGCGCGAGAAAGCAAATTCAATTTGCTTTTGCCAATTGATCTACTGCGATAAGCAATTTTGATAGCAGCTAGGGCGGGCGGGAGGGGAGGGGCGGGTCCACCCGCCCGGATCTAGCCCATGAGTTCACCCATGGGCCATGATCCAATGTGGCGGGTGCATTGACCCACCGAATTAAATTAATTTTTTTTTTATTTTTGGTCCCATACTAGGCGAAGTTATTTTTATTGCAATAGTTAATATTCTTTGAATATTTTGCATGAAAAATAATAGTAAAGAAAATTTCAGGATTAAACAATACCATTAATTAATTAAGGTGTTTAATTCTATTATTTGGACACTTAGGTTAAAAGAATAGAAAAGCATGAAAACATTTACAATTTTCTAGCATGCTTATTTCTTTTTGTACCCTATGTGCGTATTTTTTCAAAGACCAAAGTCTTTGGGAATTTTGACAAAGAAAAATATTTTTCTTAAATCAAATGGTTAATTTTAATTCGGACAAAAATTAATTCTTGGATATTTTCTCAAAGGATTTTATCCTTGACATAAAAAATATATTGAATTTAGATATTTTTGTAAATTAAAATAGAAAACCATTTTGATTGAATTTTAACAGGAGAAATTGTTTTTGTCAAAAACTTGAGATCAAAATTTCTCAAAAATTTTATTGAAAATTTTTTAAAATTATTAAGTTTATTAACGTAAATAAAATTAATTCATGGAAAAATTTCTCAAATGATATAAACCTTGACATAGAAATTTTTATGGGTTTAGATATTTTATTTTGAATTAAAAGAAAATTTAATTAAAATTTTCAAAATATATTTTCTAAAAAAAATCCTTATTTTAAAATATTAAGTGGGAGAGGTGTTCCAACGGCCACACGACTTCCATCACGATCCTCATTAGAGATCGTGGGTCCCCCACGTCACTCTCTGAGTGAACCAATATAGGATGGGGATACTACAAGGAATTAGAACTAATGGATGGATGTAATTAATAACCCAAGACACGTACTATGATCAGCCAGCCCACGTTGGAGGTTATAGTACGGGGAATGTCCATAGGAAATAAGAAGAAACGGTCATCCCACGATGGAGTTATCTTCTAGATCATTACCTAGAAGGAAATTAATTTGTAGTGGTTAATACACTTAGCTTAGAAAGCTGTTAATCTTCCCAAGAAGCTATGTTAGTTTTTCTAATAGCCAAATTAATCATATTAAAGATAATAGTGATAGGGTTAACTATTATCGGATTTAATATGAGGATAAAGTCATAAATTATTTTGTTTTTTCATAAACTGAATTTTCTTTTATTTTCGATATTTCAGAAATGGTTTGTGGAGGTTCTTTTAGTCCTTTGGCCGTAATTTTTCGTGAAAATAAGCTAACGGGACCAAACTATATGGATTGAAAAGGGAATTTGGACATAATACTCATTGCTAAGGAGTATAAGTATGTCCTCTTTGAAACCTACCATGTTATTAGGGAGGGTTCCACCACGGAGGAGCATGAGGCTAAAAAATCATAGAAGAGGGCCAACGAAATGGCTCGATGCTACATGTTGGCCTCTATGCCGAATGTGCTTTAGTCAAAACATGAGCACATGACCACTGCATACGATATTAGCCAATCATTAGCTATGATGTTCACGGATAAGAGCCGGCCCTCAAGGCAGGAGCCTCTTAGGACTATCATAAACACTAAGATGACTGAGGAAGCATCAGTCAGGGAGCATATGCTCAAAATAATTGTTGCTTTCGAGGAAGCAGAAGTCTTAGGGGCTATTATTGACCTCAAGAGCTAAGTGGACATGGTTCTCAAATTTTTGCCAGGCTCTTTTACTCAATTCAAGTTGAACTACAACATGAAAAAATTGAACATGACTTTAACTAAGTTGATGAAAGAGCTCTAGGTGACGGAGAAGGTCATGAAGCCACAATCCAAAGCTATGATTGTGAGGACTTTTTCTTCTAGAACTGGGCCCAAGCCCAGGATGTTCAAGAAGAAGAAAGGAAATGCACAGGCCCATCCCAAGAACCAGCGTAACAAGCCCAAAGGTAAATGCTTCAAATGTGGATAGAAGGGACACTAGAAATAGGAGTGTCCAAAACTTCATGCCAAGAAAAACTCTGCAGGTATTGTTCTCTATCTTGAGTCTATTTCAATGGTTGGATCAACTTCCACTTGGATTGTTGATTCTGGTGCCACTGATCATATATGTAACTCCTTATAGGGGTTTAGCAAGATAAGAAGACTCCAGAAGGACGAGCATGGACTACGAGAAGGAAATGGAGCACGAGTATAAGCCCTTATAATGGGAGAGTTGGATCTTGTTTTTTATTATAATAAAGTAGTTGTATTAAAGGATATTTTATATGTACTTGATTTTAGACAGAATTTGATTTCAAGTGCAAAATTAATAAATTATGGATATTATGTTTCTTTCCATTTTGGCATTACTATCAGAAAAAATGGAGAAGTCTTATGTACAGGGCACATGTATGAAAATTTATTCTTTTTAAATCCTACAAACAATCAAATAAATAATGCTCAATCTGAACCTTTAAGTAAAAAGAGAAAAACCAATGTTAATAACTCATATCTTTGGCATCTAAGGTTGGGCCATATTCACTCAACCAGGATTCAGATGTTAATCCATGATGGGCCCTTAGGTTCATTAAGATTGAAAAGTTAGCCTCAGTGTGAATCTTGCCTTTTGGGAAAAATGACCAAAAGGTCATTTATCCAAAAGGCTGATAGAGTCAAGGAGATATTGGGTCTTGTTCATACTGATGTGTGTGGTCCTTTGTCTACTCAAACTAGAGGAGGCTTTGAGTACTTCATTACTTTCACGAATGATTGTACAAGGTTTGGTTATGTCTACCTAATGAGGCATAAGTCTGACTCTTTTGACAAGTTCAAAGAGTTTAAGGTTGAAGTGGAGCGTCGAACAAGTAAACTGATCAAAAATCTTACGATCGAATTGTAATGAAGAATACTTCCTCGGTGAGTTTAAGAATTACATGATACATCATGGAATAGTATCCTAACTCTCTACGCTAGACACACCCCAACAGTATAGAGTAGTTGAGAGAAGGAATAGGACATTAATGGAAATAGTCCGAAGTATGATGTCTCATGCTACTTTTTTGGTCTCTTTTTGGGGATATGCCTTGGAAACAGTGGCATATATTCTGAACTTGGTACCTTCCAAGTTTGTACCTAGGACACCCTACGAGATGTGGACTAGGACACCCTATGAGATGTGGACTGGGTATAAGCCAAGTCTAAATCATCTCAGGATATGAGGCTATCTAGCTTATGTATTGATCAAGGGAGACAAACTAGAACTAAAATCAGAATTATGCTACTTTGTTGGGTATCCAAAAGGGACAAAAGGAGGTTACTTTTATCATCCCAATGAGCAGAAAGTATTAGTAAGTACCAATGCTAGATACTTGGAGGATTATCAAAGTACTTCCACTAAAGGTTCAACCAGGGCTGTAAACGGGTCTAATCGGGTCCGGGACAGGGCGTTCTAGACCCGGACCCGTTTAAAGAAAGGTAGTACCAGACCCGACTCGAATACCCGAGGGTATGGATTGAAGAGACCCATACCCGCGAATGCAGATATCAGGTCCGGGTCGGGTATACCCGGTCCGAAAATATGTCTGCCGACCTCTTTAACCCCGCCACCAATCTCACAAGGCTTTCACCAAATTAGCTAGTTGTCTTCTTGGGTGGTCTAAGAAGCAGCCAAAAGAAAGAAAGTATTAGACAGGGACAACTCCGATCTTTGTCTTGCACCGATTTCTAAATGGATGTTCTTGAGAGCCTTTAAATGGTGAGACAATATTTTATTCCAATTACTTCTCTTTAGTTTTGCATTCCTCTTTTAAGCAACTGGAATGATTACTTGGGGTTCCCAGTTTGAACCGTTAAACCCACTCCCCACCAAATGGTCCCATACCTATTCTATGTAGCCTATCCTTCTATGACGATCAATTTGATTTAGGGTATAGATAATAATAAACATCCCTAACCTTAGATCAGATGCAGCTGGCTTGGTTCTTGTGTTGCTATGGGCGTAGGCCGCATGGGTCCACGGCGGCGGCGGCGACTGCGATAGCTTGGTGGCGGACAATCTTCGATTCATATGTGTTGTGTGCTGCTGCTACTTTAACTTAGCAGCTATAGTGCTACTGCTCTGTTAAGAGAGTGACGATGAAATTGAAAATGCTGCCATAGGTGAGATGAGGTTGAGGATGAATGGAGAAGAGGAAGACGGCCACCTGCTATAGTGCTATAGATAAGATAGGATAAGTTAAGGTAAGAGTAAAAAAAAAAACCCTTAACATAATATTTTATATATAATATAATTTATTTTATATTTTATATAATATGATATATATATATATAATTTATTAAACGGGTAATCGAGTATGGGTAATATAGTTCCATATCCGGACCCATTTATACATAGTAAACAGTTAAACGGTTCGGGTCCGAGTCAGGTAGGAAAATATGTGTACCAGACCCATTATAAACTGGGTCCGGTACGGGTCCGGGTATACCTGACCCATTGACAACCCTAGGTTTAACAAGGTTAGAACTCGAGGAGAAATTATCTTTAGAATCAACTTCTTCAAATCCGATTATGAACAAGAAGAGGCACAACCTCAAGAACCTGTACAAATGGAGCTTCGTCGTAGTGGGAGGATATCTAGAGTTCCAGAAAAATGGACAGGAGAGGCTTTCGAGCTGGTCTCTGACCATCCGGAACAAGATCACACTAGATACGAAGAAGCTATTGTTGATGCCGATACAGATCTGTGGCATGAAGCAATGAAAGTCGAGATTGAATCTATATACTTCAATCAGGTTTGGGATCTTGTAGCTTCACCTAAAGGGATAAAACCCATTCGGTGTAAGTGGTTATACAAGAAGAAAAAAGGAGTGGATAGGAAGGTGAAAACCTTCACAGCTAAGCTTGTGGCAAAAGAGTATATTCAGAAAAAAGGAATCGATTATGATGAAACTTTTTCCCCGGTAGCCATGCTTAAGTCTATCCATATCCTCCTTGTCATTGCATGTCATTACAACTATGAGATATGGCAAATGGATATCAAGATGACATTTCTTAATGGCCATCTTAACGAAGATATTTATATGTCCCAACCGGAAGGTTTTATTTCTAAAGGCCAGGAACATATGGTTTGCAAGCTTAAGAAGTCCATTTATGGACTTAAGAAAGTATCTACAACATGGAACATTCAGTTTGACGAGACTATAAAGTCTTACGGTTTCATTCAAAACAAGAATGAACCATGCGTGTACAGGAATTGGAAGGCATAAATGTAGTTTTTCTTGTCCTATATGTGGATGACATTCTACTCATTGGGAATGATGTAGGGACACTGTCATCTACTAAGGTTTAGCTGTCTAGTCAATTTAATATGAAGGACTTGGAAGAAGCTAGTTACATTCTTGAGATTAAGCTTCTTAGAAATAGGAAACAGAGAATGTTAGGATTATCCCAAACGACATACATTAATAAGATGTTGGCCAAGTTTAGCATGGACTCATACAAGGGAGCTATAATCCCTTGTAAACATGGGTTATCTTTTTGTTCTAAGGACTGTCCTAAGTCCCAAGAGGAAAAAGACAGGATGAGTAAGATTTTCTACGCTTCGGCTGTAGGAAGTCTCATGTTCGCTATATTGTGCACTATGCAGTACCTACTTTGCTATAGGCTTAGTTAGTAGATATCAGTCAAATCCTAGGGAGGTTCATTGGCAAGCTGTAAAACATATTCTTAAGCATCTCAATGGTACGAAATATTATATGCTGGTTTACAAGGCTAACGACTTGGTTCATACTGGATACACAGACTCAGATTTCTAGGCGGATAAGGATGAGAAAAAATTCACTAGTAGATATGTCTTCACCTTGTCTGGAGGAGCTATTTCATGGAGGAGTATTAAGCAATCTTGTATTGCTGACTCAACCATGGAAGCTGAGTATGTGGTAGCTTAGGAAGCATCCAAGGAAGCAGTCTGGCTCCGAAGTTCCTTTCAAAACTTAAGTTATGCCACACATGGATAGACCGATTGTGGTGTATTGCGACAACTCTGGAGCAGCCTCACAATCCAAAGAACCCAAGAACCACAAGAAGAAGAAGCACATCCAAATGAAGTACCACCTAATCCGGGATTTCATTCAGAGACGGGAAATCGTGGTGGAATAGATAGCCTCAAAGAACAACCTAGCAGATCCCTTCACCAAGCCTTTGGCTGAAAGAGTCTTCAAGAGACACTTAAACGCTATAGGGGTTGGCACTTATGGACTTTCTTAGTTTTAGAGCGCAAGTGGGAGATTGTTGGAATATCTGCCCTCTAGACTAGATTATCTGATGTAATTATCAAATTTATTAATAAAAAAAATTATTCTCAAAATTTATTTGTGAATTTACATTTTATTTGTGCGCGATTTTTGTTTGAAAAGGACCCATTGTGTTTAAATAAGTGATCCATGTGAATTGTAGTCTTTCACAGTAAGGTCTGGATCACGAGTTACTTAACACATAAATGTTTGTTCTTAACCGATTGATGAGAATGGGAATCTCATCATGTATACGTTATTGTATTATAAATTCTAAATGGGGAATGGCTTACCTTTAGCTAGTGAGTAGTCCACTCACTTCATAGCATGAGCGTATTTCGAATACGTAGAACATGACCAATAATAGTGGTTTCTAAAAGTACTATTTAAAAGAAACCCAAAATATTACTGCTACAGTGTAGACTAATACTCTACCGCTTGAGTATGAGTTGGTACTCTGACGAAGTTAGAAGCATATACTTTGATATACTGTAGTTGAGATTCTTTTGTAGAATCAATATATTTGTATGTTGGGTATATGTGACTAGTTAGTTAAGACAGACTTGTACAAGATAGCTTCTACGCTATATTGCCCATTGTGACTGTTCAAATTATCTAATTATTCAGGGCCTTAGGGAACATGACTTGAATGTTTACTTTAGGATAGCTCCCTTGAAAAGTAAAAACATTCCAAGAGTCGTGGATCATTAGACTAGAGGTCTAAGGATGGTACATGTCTATTAGAAAGTTGTCAATACACTCTTCCTCTCTAATTGCACGGCGATGTGTTGAGGGGTATTTTAGTCATTATACTTGTAAGTCGAAGACTTTGCTAACGCAGCATTGTCCTTGGGGTTAATATTTCCTTATGGTGATATTAGGAAATATTTAAAATGCAAAATATAGCTATTTATATAGCAATGGTATTTTAGTCATTTTAGCAGCCAATGCGATGTGTTTTTTGGTCCCTAAAATGGCCCTCAAGTCATGAAAGATTTAGGTTAAGGAATTGGTCTTGATATTTATAGATTTTTATTTTATTAATCTAATTTATTATTGGACTAGAATAAAATAAAAGGTCCAAGAGAGAGTATTTATTTTATCTAGTTTAAATGGTTAATTAATTATCCAGGGCGTAATGCCCAAATTGAATAATTAGAAAATTAATCTAGAACTAGATAAAAAGTATGAAATTTTATTTGGTCTATTTGGGCTTGTTATTATTTATTGAGCTATTTAATAAAGTCCAGAAATGAATAATTAAGATTTATTATGTATGGTTGTTCAAGCCTAAGAATAAATAATTTATCTGGCCTAATGAATAAGACCAAGGTCAAATAAAATTTATAAAAAAATATTAAATTAATTATTAATTAATTAATTAATTAATTAATTAATAATAAAGAAAAACACATGATGGATCCCGTGTTATTTAGCGTGAAAATAACAGAAAACATGGGCTTTCTGTTATTTCGCCATTGTACTCTCCCTCGGTGAAGGATTGAAAAGGCAGAGGAAATCATGCAAATAGGTTGGTTGTGTGAGCTATCAGTGAGCTTTCAATTCACAGAAGCAAAGCACAGAAAATAGCTCTGCGTACTTCATTTTTACATACACAGAAGCCTAACCCATATTCAATCAAAGACCAAAGTTGATCAAAACCTAATCTTCAAACTTTCACCCGCTGTGCTACAAGAATCATTTCCGAAGATCGAAAGCTTCGCATGGATGAGACAAAGTAGACATTTGCAAGGACGTGAGCTACTTACCTCAAATATCCTTATACAAACATCTATACTAGTGCGAAGAGGGTCACTTCATCACAAAGGTAAAATTTTCGTTTTTCTAACATGCTTTCATTTTGATTATTTTTGCCATTTTAAGCCTTCAGTTGCCAACTCTTAGTCTATGCTTCCTTTACTAAGTCGACTTATCCTACTAAACCCCTATAAGGAGTTACAAATATAGCCAATGGCTCTAGAATTAACAATCCAAGTGGTTGATGACCCAACCAACAATATAGACTCTAAGTATAGAGTAATACCTAAAGAGGACTTGGCCAAGAAGTCCAGACAATCCTTCTCGAAGTGTCCTTTCTTGCCGCACTTGAAGCACTTACCATTAGGCTTGTCACCAGGCTTGAACGGACCGCACTTGGATCTGATAAACTGGGCCCCTGCATTATTCTAGGCCTTTTTCTTCTTAAACTTCTTGAGCTTAGACCCAGTTTTAGACGATGAACCAAAACGAGTAACCAAAATCTTTGACTCAGGCTTCATTATTTTCTTAGCAAAGACATACTCAACTTGTTCATATTATAATTTAACTTGAATTAAGAGTACGAATTTGGAAAAGTCTTAAGAACCATGTCAATTTGGCTCTTAGCATCGATTATTACCCCTAGGACTTCGGCCTCCTCGAAGTAAGCAATCATTTTGAGCATATGCTAGCGAACCAATGCCCCCTGAGCCATCCTAGCATTCATGATTACTCTAAGAGCTTCTTGTCTTGTGGACCAGCTCTTGTCATCAAACATAGTACACAACGATACATCAATGTCATATGCAGTAGGCATATTTTTGTGCTTAGACTGGAAAGAATTGGATATGGAAGCTAACATATAGCATCGAGCCATTTCATCAGCTTTCCTCCATGCCTTCTCAGCCTCATGATCCAGGTCTATAGAATCTTCCCCAATTTTAGGACAAGAGTCAATCAGAACATACTTGTAGTCTACTACAGTGAGTATTATGTTCAGATTCCTTTTCTAGTCCATATAATAAGGCCCAGTTAACTTATTCTACTTGAGAATAATAGACAAAAAACTGAAACTAGACATTTCTATTGATTGGGGGAAAAAAAACCTTCATTTAGAAAAAACTATTTGTTTTGGAAAAACATAAAAAAAATGCACTTTTAAAACATCATATTATTTCCATGACATAGTTAACTTATTAAGATCATTATCAAAAATATCAAAATTTTGGCTCTTAGAAAAATTGACAGAGCTATGTAGGAAGGTTAACAATTTTTCTAAGTTAAGTGTATAACCATCACAAATTAAACTTCCTTAATAGGTAATGATTTAGAAACAGTTCCATCGATAGGACGGTCGCTACTCTCACCACCTACGGATAATCCAGTGTTAATACCTCTAACGATAAGTTGGCCGACACTAACACTTATCCTAGACTTTAATTATAATTTCTCTATTAGTTTTAGATTCTCGTGAAAATCTATCCTATAAAGGGTCATGCTCAAAATGATGTGAGGAAATCCACAATCTCTAATAGGAAGCCGTGAGGCCGTTGGAACCCCTCTTCCACTTAATCTTTTGAGAAAAATAGATTTTTAGGAAAAACGTTTCTTTAAAAACAATTGGTTTTTATTAACTTTAGTGAAAACCCAAAAATTCAACCATTATTCTCTATGTCAAGTTTAAAACCCTTTAAGAACATAAACTATGTTTTTTTTTTTTTTTTTACTACCAAAGTTAAAACCATTTTTCTAGGACCTAAATTTAAAATGCTTAAATTCAAAATTATTCTCCATGTCAAGAATAAAACCTTTTGGAAGAATAAACCATGAATTTATTTTAAATTACTTAGTTTCATTTTAAAACATTTTCATTAAGCGTTTTTTCTAGAGAAAAAATTAATTTCTCAAAAACCATTATGCATTTGATCACAAAATTAAATAAAGTAGACATACTCCAAAAATAAACTTTTTTTACATGATATTTCTAACCTTTAATTCTTATGTGACCAAATAATGGATTAAACATCATAATAATATCAAAATTAAAATGATCTTGTTTAATCCTAAGGTGGTTCCACCTTTACTAACCATTTTCATGCAAAATTATTTAATTCCATATAAATAAACCATTGCAAGAAAATAACCTCGTGTGATATGGGATCCCAAAAGAAAAAGAAATTACAAGGAAATAGGAAGGAAAAAATCTTTAGATTGCCCAAACTGAGCTAGATCCGAACCCGAACTGAAAAAGAACCTGATTTCCTTTTTTGCCTGAAATCGGCTGTGGCATTGTTTGAACTAGTCACGGCTTCTAGGACTTTCAAAACTAAAGCTGGCCGAGCTCCTTGGAAACAAGCCGTGGCTTGAGGGAGAAAAACTCCCAAAAGCCAACCATGGCTTCAAGGAAACCGCTCGCGACTTCTGAGGAGAAAAACTCCCTGGTGAAGGCCGCAGCTATTGGGAGAAATTTTCTCCTAGTCGGCCGACCACGAATGGCTCCTCTGTCCTACCTCCGTTTTCCTCTGTTTTTGCAATTTCCTTCAGGGGTTTTCTTCAAGATTGATCCAGGCACCATTTCTTTTGTGCAAGAATTCATAAAATAAATTGAAATACAAGTCCAAAATGCCTATGTCTTTCAAAACGAGGCTACACAAATTCTACAGAAAGCGATTAAAAATAAATTATAGGTGCTATGCCCCCACACATAAGGCGTACACAAAATTTACCGACATAAAAAATCTCCAGGGATCCATACAATCACAAAGATCATACTTTTATTAGTAAAGGAATCACCTTTTCCGATTATTAACCCTAAGAATACTCCTAGATTTAACCATGTCTCTGATACCACTTGAAGGACTGCGGAAAAATTAAATACGCGGCGGAAGAAAACAAATTTGAATTTTTTTCGAGCCAAAGTTTAGGCGTACGTACTTCTAGGGCATTTTATTTGAATAACTGAAATTGGATTCGGGTTTAACGACGCTTCCTGAATTGAAACGTCTACTTATTCCACGAGAATACCAATTAACCGTCGGCTCCTTCACATCAAACACTTTTCACATTTCCTAACTTTGGACTTTCCAAAGTATTCTCTAACCTCCTATGGACTTCCACCGGTGAAAGTAGAACTAGGACGAAGAAGATTTGAAGAAAAATGGAAGAGTTAAACGTTAAAGGAAAAATGAAGAAAACAACAAGGAAAATGGCAACCTAGGTTTGTCTTGGAAAACTAAAAGCTGTAGGGGGTTTGCGCACAGTAATTTGGTCAACCCCAATTACCCACACGCCAAGCCATTTTTATTTATTGCTACAACTTTCTTTCCTTTTCCCAACAAACCACCGTATTTCCTACGTTCTCTTATTTCTTTTTCCCTATTTTCTTTTCTTTATTTCCTTTTTCCATTATGTTGTGGTGGCTACCTTAGGATTTCTAAAAATCCTTAAGTTGTCACAATACCCTGGTGGGCTAAAGTTTTTTTTTAATTAGTCTAAGACTAATTAAATAGCTATCTTATTAATTAATTAATTCACTTAGGCCCAATATAAAACTACCCAAGATAATTAATTAATAATCAATTAATTAAATTAGCTTTTTTATTAATTAATTATTTCATTTGGACCTAATATAAGATTATCCAAGATAATTAAGTAATAAACTAATTAATTAAATTAACCCAATTAATTATTCTAGTCCAAATAAATAATTAATTGGATTTCTAAAATAATTCTTTCAATAATCAAATCACCCAATAAACCCATATAATAAATAAATTTACTAAGGTTATTTGAACTACTCTGGGGACTAAAAGACATATTATTCTCGGCTACTAAAATGATTAAAATACCCTTGCTAACACATAGCAATATTTTAATCATTTTAAATATTTCATTTATCACCATATGAAAATATTGACCCTGAGAATAATATTACAAGTGAAGTGTCTTTGACCTACAAGTGTAATGACAAAAATATCCCTCTATGTAACACCCGTCATTGAGATAGGAAAAATGTACTAATATATTTCTCAATGACATCTACTATTATTTGATAGCTAGTCTGATAATTCATGACTTCTAGTATGCATCCATTTAGTATAGGGAGCTACCCAAAAATGTATATACTTAATCACATTTTCTAAGACCCTAGATTATTAAATTATCCTAGATAATCACAAGGGAGTGATTTCTTCACGTAATGAAGTATATAAACTCTATTGTATAAGTCCGTTTTAATTTAACTAGAGTCATATACTCAATGTATAAGGTTATTGGTCTTACGATAAGATCTCACCCAACATACATCAAAGTGTACAAGTCCAATTTCACCAGACCACCAACTTATACTCAAGTTTTAAGGTACTCGTCCATGCAGTAGCTGCGATAAACTAATCTTTATTTAATTTAGTACTTTTATAAATATTATTATTGGGTAGTCTAGTTCTATGTATTCCAAATATACTTACACTATTGCTATGAGAGGACTACTCACTGGTTAAAAATAAACCATTCTCCATTTAGAAACCATAGTGTAATGATCTAAACCTTGACAAAGTGCTAACTCTATCAATCGATCAAGAATAATTTTTTTCGCTTATATGTTAGTAGCTTATAATCTACATCTTACTGTGAAAGCACGACCCAATCACGTAGATCACTTATTAATACATTTAGACCTTTAATGTGCAACATACGTAAGCAAACAACCATTAATGAATGAAATTTTGTATTAATTTTTAAAATACAGAAGTACATAAGTTATTTTGGGTATACATTCCAACAACATCATCATAACTCTCTATGCAAATACACATATGAACAAGCACAACAAATGAATACACACATATAAATGTATCAAAATTTCACATGCTCTAACAATATGCCATGCAATACCCAATCCCCCTATATAACTAAGGGAGATTTTTAGTGGGGTATTGCAATGGGTCTTTCATTCTCATAGAGATTAATGTTGTTCTTTGTGGATCATTTCTTGAAGGTGAATGTATATATAAGGTTGTAAACATTGGTGTGTGAAGAGTCATTGTGGTGTATTTCTTCTTTAGGACATTCGACTCCATCGAATTGAATTTGGAGGTACTGTTTGCTTTACTTTGTTAGGCTGTGTTAATAGCTAAAAACTAATTCTTGATTTGTTCTTAATGTGCTCGATACTCAATGAATTTGGAATTATTTTTAGATTACAAACTATGTTCCTAGTTGGACACCCACTTCCCTGCTTCCCTAGTAGGTTGGGATCAAGGAGTATGTTATCCCTAGTGGGCCGAGTGGAGTGGGGATCACACCTCCTCCATGTTGGGGATGGGAGAACGTGGGGGCTTGGCCTGCTGCCATTCTTGGATAGATCGTACTCCCTTCATCCACAAATAATTGGCCTAATTATAAAAACTATGCATATTAAGGAATTATAAAATTCTATAGTAAAAATGATTAAAATGTCCATTATACCCTTTGGAGTATTTTTATTATCTTTCTCACCTTATTAATTTGAATCATATCATTCCTTTAATTACATCACTCTAATAATTACATATGTCTCTCTTTTCATCTATGTCTTTTGTCTCTCTCTTTCCACTCTTTGTTTTATAATCTTCTTTTTACCCATATCACCTCATTAAATTACATTTTTGACTATTTTTATAGGATATCGTGATTTCATTGTAGGTTAAAATAATTTCAGTATAAGTAATTGTAATACTAATTAATTGATAAAAAATTATGCTAAGAGTAAAATTAAAAAAATAATTAAATATAACTTACATTTTATCTCAACTTACACTGATTTTAGTGCCTAGCAAAAAACTAATTTTAGTGGCCCCAAATGTTGGATTTTTTTTTTTTTTAAATATCAATAGTAAAACATTGAGACAAAAAACCAGAACTAGCCACTCAACTTTGAACGGACGTGATATTTCAGTAAGAAATGTCTAGGCTGTAAGTCCTGTCCTTTTTTTTTTGCTAGATAAAGATTCAACCCTATATTTCAAAAAAAATAGAAGAGGAAGTGATCCCCTACTCACTCAGTACAGGATTTGAGTGGAGGACCAAAATGGTTCCCCCATGATCACATAAAATAGCCGGGGGAAGGAGGAATGAGGATAAATAACCAAAATAATTGTGAAGTTTTGCCCATTTGGCAATTTCATGCACATATACATTCCCCAATCTGGGGACACAAACAAACTTCCAATTATCTCTTTCTTTAAGCATAGACTTCACCGCATCGTGGATCCTTTTCCAAGCCATTCCTCCGCGGAGTGAATACCAGTAATTGCCCTTATAACATTTAGAGAATCGCCTTCCAAAATAACCTTAGATATATCAGCCACATCGGCGATCAACGCAGCATTAAGAGCAGCAAGGGCTTCAGCAGCAAAAGCGTTCCCAATCCAAACCCAAAGAATTTGTCCCATATGATCGTGAAAAATGCACGCAGAAATCGAGATTCCATCTTGAAAAGCGGTGTTAAAATTTACTTTGACATAAGGGGAAGGCGGAGCCTGCCAAGAACGGGGTAGATTAAGTGATTGCCTCTTCTAGTGTCGGGTAAGATTGGATTCCCAATAAGTCTTCTCTGTCCTACTAATATGAATTGATAGCACCTCCCATTTTTGAGTAGATTCCCCTGCATACAATTGATTTCTGTGTCTCCATACATTTTCCATCAACACCACAGCATAGTTAAGAAATTCTCGTTTCGTCTCAGTTGCAAATGAGAATGCGTTATCCAAATTTAATAGCTCCTTTATCCAATCGTCCACTTTCCAGGTTGAGAATTGTTCTATTTTAAAGTGCCATTTAGAATGCCACCATAGACATTTGATAAGAGGACAGCGAAGAAAAAATATGCTCCAGATTTTTTGTAGTAGAATGACAGATGCAACATGATCGGTCTATCAAGTCCAACACCTGGCCCAACCTTGATTTTGTAGGTAGTAACTGGGAAACAACATGCCATAAGAAGTGCTTATGACGACTATGTAGGCGAGAAGACCACAAAGATTTCCACAATTTGCTGGGGAGATGAGGAGCAGATAATGGAAGGCTCGTGTGTGGTAAGAGGGGGTTAGAATTGTACCTCATCTGATAAATACTTCTGTAAGCAGACTTAACAGAAAATCTCTCTAACTTAGAGGGAGTCCACACTAGTGAGTCGTGTTCTCCAATCTGGGGAATAGAAATTTTCAAAATCTCTCGAGCAATTAGTGGTGGAAACAAATTAGAAATGAGTTCATAGTCCCATAAATATTGATCAGAGAGTATGAGGTCTTGAATTGAATTCACATGTTGCTGGTCAATAGGAACAGGGGGAAGATGATGAGTAGTAAGACCCGGGATCCACAGATCTTCCCAAATGTTCACCTGCAAGTCGTGACCAATGCGATAACATAGTCCAGCTTCCAATACCTTCTTCGTTTTCCATATACCTTTCCAAATCCAGGACGACCCACTGGGACAGCTGTCCATATCCAATAATTTTTTGCCTCGAAGGTATTTCGAGCAGATTAGGTTGACCCAAGGGCGATGATCTTCAGTGTATAGTTGCTAGGAAAGTTTCATGATGAAAGCCAGGTTATTTTCCAAAGATTTTCGAAATCCCATTCCTCCTTTATCTTTTGGTGTACAGATGTCTTCCTAAGATTTGAGATATAGATGTCTACCAGAGTTTTCTTTAAAACCCCACCAAAAGTCACGCATTAGAGTATCCAATTTATTACAGATGGAAGAGGGAAGAATAAAACATTGCATGACATGAATAGGAAGTGATTGCACAACATTCTTTATTAATACAGATCGACCAGCCTGTGATAGAGAGTTCATTTTCCAACCACTGATCTTTTGTCGGAGTCGTTCTACTAATCCTTGAAATGCCACAGATTTTGAAGATTTCTTACAGAAAGGTGTCCCCAGATAAGAGCTATTGTGAGCACACTCCGACATGTTGAATATAGTATGGATGGAATATTTTAGGGAGGACCTCACATTTCTACTAAAATGTATTGCAGATTTATCAAAATTGACAGAAAACCCAGACCATCCGCAATATGTAGTCAATAGGTTGTGAACCACTTGTGCCTCAGAAATAGACGCTCTACAAAAAAGAAGCAGATCGTCCGCATACATAAGATGGGAGATGTAAGGGCAGGCACGTCCAATTTTAACCTCATGGAACAAATAATTTGACTCCGCTGCAGTGAGCATTCTAGAAAGCATATCAAAATACAATACAAATAGTGGAGATAATGGATCTCCTTGTCGAAGACCTCTGTAACTTCTAAAGAATCCAAAAGGAGAGCCATTAATCAATACTGAAAAGGATACAATAGATATACACTCTAAAATAAGGTTGGTGAATTGACAAGTGGTCCAGCCTTGCAAGTTATTTTAACATCAACGTGCTGTTTCCAACGTACAACAACACCAGAAAAACCATTGGCAGGAATAGTAAGAACAAAAGGAAAACCAAGAATTGAGAGTACCAGTGATTCTGGGGGCAGAGGCAATTTAGAATTCAGATGCAAAACGAATAGAGGGTTTGTGCGAGTCGGTAAAAGCTCGCAAAGTTCTAACTGGCTTAGGCTTCACAATCCCTTGCCAATTCTAAGCAAAAATGGTCGTTTAAGTATAGGAGGCATGTTTATTACTAAAACCTAAATAAGCTGGTCCAATGGTACAAAATGTGTACATTTTTTGGACTATATCCCCCTTCCCTAATCCATGTTGTTCTCTCTAATAGGGGTCTTGCTTCCACCTTAAATTTTTTTCAGCTATGATCAAATTATAAAGTTAAGAGTTTACTTATTAAAAAAAAATTATAATGATAAAAATAACAATGTTAAGTTCCAAAAAAGTCATTTGTGATTGTCAAGTAAGAGTCACTTCAATTAGGGTCAAATTTTCTAGTAAAACACATGAAATCTAGTAAAGCGGCTAAATACGAAGTAAAGTAGAAGCACTACATGGGCCTTTGCGGAGATCGCTAACGTTGCAGTTCTAGTCTCTGCCAATTTGATTTTGATGGACATGGGGGCGGTAGAGGTATTATCATGTGGAGACAATTGGGAGTGGCATAGGGAGGCGGTGAGGGGTTCTGGGTTTGTAGTGACAAAGGTAGCCTGATGGAGCGACGGAGCAGAGGCGGCACCGTTGTAGGGTTTAGGGAAAGAAGGGAGAAAAATGAGGGAAGCTAAAAAATAAATAAATAAAAGGAAAAGACAAAAAATTCTTTTTTTTTTTTTTAAAGACGCTTCTATCTATTGATTTGGTTCCCTAATTGAAGGGTAAAACAATTCTACATTTTGGTTAAGTATATTTATTTATTTTTAAATGTAAATATAATATTAAATTTTATAACAATTTATAAATTTAAATATTTTATAAATAAAATTTTATTCATATTAAATCTATCTTTTTGTTTAAAAAAAGATTTAAAATAGTTTTTTTTTTATTAAAAGTAGTAAAACAAGTTCACCATAAGTTTTATTTTTAAATATTAAATGTCGAAGTATTAAATAGCCAATACAGAAATAAATAAGGTGCTTCAATTCTCTCCTCCAAGTTATTTTACTATCCGATAAAATTTGATTTCAATTAAAAAATAAAAAGAAGTGATCTTCAATTAAAAATCATTTCAAATTAAGGTGTGTTCTTTGAAATTAATCCTAAAGTAAATTCAACTGAGGATTGATTTATTGGGCAAGGTAGGAATATCTGTGTTAGGTAGGTATTTTTATTTCTCATTGATTGTCCAAATCCAAGCATATCTTCCGGGGACCCAAAGTTGAAAGGTAGGCGTTTCCTGTGAATCAACTTGGATTGTACTGGGTTGTTGAAGAATTGACCTAAGAGCATTAGTTGGCAATCCTGGAAGGAGGATTGGTCTTTGTAGCTACGTGTCCCTATGAACTCTCCCTCGCCAATCCCCCTCGCCTTTTCACTTTGATGATAAGAATATTGTTGACGGACAATACCAATTATTGTTTTGAGGGTAACTGCATTACAACAATTTTTATCATGTAAATTTCGTTTTTTTATATTTTAATAATTACAAGAGCTATATTTTAAACTAAAATGTTTTAAATTGTTTTTTTATATTTTTTCACTTATAATTATTAAACCTAAGGCTTTACTTGGACGGAGAGATTTGGAAAGAAAAGAAAGATTTTAAAAAGGAGTGCCTCTCTCTGCTCCTGTTTAGTGGATTTTGGAGGAAAGAAATAGAGAGAAATGAAATGATAGATGACATGCTACAGTAAAAAAAAAAGTTTCTTCCCAAAGTTGGGAAGAAACGAACGAATGGTGGATTGTTCTTCTAGATGGCCAAACTGTCCATCAAAGATGGGTTATAAAATTTTATTGATAATTATATGCTAACAAATAAATAAAAATTAAGAGTGATATTTTAATAAAATAACTTTTTCTAATAATATTTTTCATTTTTTCTCTCATAAAATAACATTAAATTTAAATTATTTCACTTTTTTTTTAATTTCTCTTATAATTTAAAATTTCTCTCCTATTTTTTTCCCACTCTTTTTCTTCTCTTAAAACTCGCAAACTAACCGTGATTTTGGAGAAGAAACCAGGAGGCGCTTCCGAAGATGGTATATGGTATATGTTTCGCTGTGAAGATTGAAACCATGCTGCTCCAAATTATTGCTCTGTATGTAGTATCTGTTATGAATTATTGGAATCTCCATTAATTAGTGGAGGCTCCACTAATTATGGATTTATGTGAATTATTAGAAGATTTTTATGGATGTCCACCATTTAGTGGAGACACCATTAATTGAGATTAGTTGAAGATGATGTATGCCATGATGTATTTCACTAATTAGAGCTCTATAAATAGAGCTATTCTCTAAGCTTGTAATACACCATCATTTTGTGAAAGAAAGATTAGTGAAAGAAAGATTAGAGAAAGAATTGTGAGAGAAAGAAAGAGAGAAGTTTGAAGAGAAATTCTTGTGCAAAGAATAGTTAGAATTTTCTTAGTGTGTAGTGTGTAGATTTTATTCTAACACTACCCTAATTTTATAACACGTTATCAGCACGAGTCTCTACCGGTACAAAAGCCAGAAGACTAAGCACGAGTTTCGCCGTTACCAAAGCCGGAAGACAGTACGCATTTATTGATCTCTATGGCTAACATCGCAAAACTCGAATTTGTAGCCCTTGATATTTCTGGAAAAAATTATATGTCATGGGTTCTCGATGCATAAATGCATCTAAATGCTAAAGGCCTTAGTGAAACTATTCAAGCAAATAATAGTGCATCTGCACAACACAAGGCTAAAGCTTTGATTTTTATTCGTCGTCATCTCGATGAAAATTTAAAAATGGAATATCTTACCGAAAAAGATCCATATGGCCTATGGGTAAATTTAAAAGAAAGATTTGACCACCTGAAGATGGTCGTACTACCTACTGCACGGTATGAATGGTTGCACCTGAGGTTGCAAGATTTTAAAACCGTGAATGAATATAGCTCCGCAATGTATAAAATTACATCTCAATTAAAATTATGCGGAGAAAAAGTGATTGATGAAGATATGTTGGAGAAGACATTCTCCACCTTTCATGCCTCGAATATTGTCCTGCAAGCAACAATATCGAGAAAAGGGGTATACAAAATTTACAGATTTAATTATCGCCCTCCTCATTGCAGAGAAAAATAATGAGTTATTATTGAGAAATCATGAAGCCGCACCAATCGGCTCTACAAAGCACTCCTGAAGTGAATGCTGTTGGCTCCAGCAGAAGCCATCGTTATAGTCGTGGTCGTGGCCGTGGCCGTGGTCGTGGTTATGGTCGTAGTCACGCTCGATATTTCCCTTATCACAATTATAATCAAACTGTGAGAAATACTGGCCACCTGAAGTGGAACAGAAAAGATCAAAAGGGAAAAGAAAAAGAAATTGAAGAAAAGCATGAGGATATATGTTATAGATGTGGCATGAAAGGTCATTGGTCACGAAACTGTCGTACGGCTAAGCATTTAGTTGAATTGTATCAAGCTTCATTGAAAAATAAAAATGTGGAAGCAAATTTTTCTCAACATCCAATAAATAATGTTGAGGATGACGATAGTGATCCTGAAGATCTTAATATCAATATTACCCATATGGATGTATCGGATTTTTTTGAACACCCAGACGGTAGGATAGACCATTTAATTGGTGATGGCAGTGTCCAAAAGAACTAAAGCCTCACCCTGATATTTTTGTATTTTCATTTTCATTCTATTCTAATAATATTTACGTTTACATATATATATTTGTGTTCAGATGGCTGTTATTAATGATGATGTATGCATTATTGATAGTGGAACTACACACACCATACTAAAAAATGAGAAATATTTTTCTGATCTCAAAATGGGAGAAATAAATATTTATACAATAAACGGTAGTGCAAATGTAATTGAGGGCTCCGGAAGAGCTAGTATATTGTTGCCTAAAGGAACAACAATTATTATTGATAAGGCACTATTTTCCTCAAAATCCAGAAGAAATTTATTGAGTTTTAAAGATATCCGCAGAAATGGGTATCATGTTGAAACAAATGAGGAAAATGGGATTGAGCATCTTTTTATTACTCAAATGCATTTGGGTAAGAAATCGGTATTAGAAAAACTGCCGTCTTTTTCTACTCGGTCTATATTTTGTAAAAATACGTACAATTGAAATTCATCATCTAGTAAACCGTAAGTTTACTGATCCTATTACTTTTAGCATTTGGCATGACCGGTTGGGTCATCCGGGATCTACCATGATGAGAAGAATCATTGAGAATACACATGGTCATCCTTTAAAAAATAAAAGGATATTAACATCAGAAAAATTCGCATGTACTGCATGTTCCCTAGGAAAATTAATTGTTAAACCATCACCAGTAAAAGTAGGAGCTGAAAGTCCTACATTTCTCGAACGGATTCACGGAGATATTTGTGGACCTATTGATCCACCATGTGGACCGTTCAAATATTTTATGGTCTTAATTGATGCATCATCCCGATGGTCACATGTATGTTTATTATCTACTCGCAACCTGGCGTTTGCGAGATTACTTGCTCAAATAATTAAATTACGAGCACAATTTCCGGACCATCACATTAAAAATATCCGTTTGGATAATGCTGGTGAATTTTCATCACATGCTTTTGATGCATATTGCATGTCAATTGGGATTAATGTTGAACATCCTGTAGCTCATGTTCACACACAGAATGGTCTTGTTGAATCTTTGATTAAACGATTACAATTAATTGCTAGACCATTATTAATGAAAACAAATCTCCCAACATCTGCCTGGGGACATGCTATTCTACATGCTGCAACACTTGTACGTATAAGACCAGCTAGTTATCATAAATTCTCTCCTTTGCAATTGGCTTTTGGGTCAGAACCAAATATTGCTCATTTAAGAATTTTTGGGTGTGCTGTATATATTCCAATTGCACCAAACCAACGTACAAAGATGGGTCCTCAAAGAAGAAAGGGGATATACGTTGGATATGATTCTCCCTCTATTATCGTGTATGTTGAACCCCCGACAGAGATGTATTCACAGCAAGATTTGCTCGATTGTCATTTTGATGAATCATTATTCCCTAAATTAGGGGAGAACCAAAACAAAGATAAAAAGGATCTTGCTTGGACAACATCATTAAATTATCTTGATCCGCGCACAAGCGCATGTGAACTTGAAGTTCAAAAGATAATTCATTTGCAAAGCATTGCAAATCAAATGCCGACGCTTTTGTTGACTCCGTAAGAGTTACAAAATCGCATATTCCAACCTATAAATGCTCCTATTCGAATTGAAGTTCCAGCAGAACAAAATATTATACCTATAGTCGCTGAGTCAAAAACACGCCGTAAGCGTGGCCGACCTCTTGGTTCTAAAGATAAAAATCCTCGAAAGAAAAGAGGATTAAATGATCCGAAGATCATATTGAAGAAAAGAATGATAAAGACCAAGAGAGAACTCGATGACAAAGAACCGTAAGTTGATGAAAGTAACACCTAAATTTCTATCAATTATACCACTTCCTAGAGAAGTTGGAATCGGATAGAAACTCGTTATTGATAATATATTTGCATACAATATATCTCTTGATGTTACACAGATAATGATGATCCCTGAACCAATATCGCTTGATGAATGTCGGCATAGAAAAGATTGGTCGCAATGGAAAGATGCGATTCAATCGGAGTTAAATGCACCGACAAAACGTGAAGTCTTCTGGACTCGCAGTCCGAACACCGTAAGGTGTAAAACCCGTTGGCTACAAATGGATATTTGTGCGAAAGCGCAATGAAAAGAGTGAAATCGTTCGATATAAAGCGCGATTAGTAGCCCAAGGTTTTTCACAAAGACCAGGTATTGATTATGATGAAACTTATTCTCCCGTTGTTGATGCTATTACACTCCGATATCTTATCAGCTTAGCAAGACATGAAAAGATAGATATGCGCCTATTAGATGTTGTCACCGCTTACTTGTATGGAAATTTAGAAAATGATGTTTACATGAAAATCCCCGAAGGATTTCATATGCCTCAAGCATATAAACATTATCCTCGTGAAAATTACTCCATCAAGTTGCGTAAATCATTATATGGCCTCGAAGCAACTCGGCGCATGTGGTTCACACGCCTTAGTGAATATTTATTGAAAGCGGGATTTAAAAATGACCAGGTATGTCCATGCGTTTTTATTAAGAAATCTGGTTCTAAATTTGTGATATTAGCTATATATGTTGATGATATTAATCTTATTGGAACTCCTCAAGAGCTCCAAGAAACAATTGATTATTTAAAAAGAGAATTCGAAATCAAGGATTTTGGTAAAACCAAATTTTGCCTTGGTTTACAAATTGAACATTTGGAGAGTGGAACATTTATTCATCAATCAACATATACAAAGAAAAGTGCTAAAAAGATTTTACATGGACAAAGCACATCCATTGAGTATTCCAATGATCGTCCGATCATTAAATGTGGATAAAGATCCTTTCCGACCTCAAGAAAATGATGAAGAACTCCTTGGTCCTGAAGTACCATATCTCAGTGCAATTGGTGCATTGATGTATCTTGCTAATAACACACGACCTGATATTGCTTTTGCTGTCAATTTATTAGCAAGATTTAGTTCTTCACCAACACGACGACATTGGAATGGAATTAAACAAGTCCTTCGATATCTCCAAGGTACAATTGATCTCGGATTATTTTATTCAAATAAAACCAGTCCAACATTGATAGGTTATGCAGATGTCGGTTATTTATCTCGATCCACATAAAGCACGTTCTCAAACGGGCTATCTATTTACATGTGGAAATACTCGCTATATCATGGCGTTCTACGTAAACAATCTATAGCAAACTACTTCTTCAAATCATGCTGAAATTATAGCCATTCATGAAGCAAGTCGAGAATGTGTATGGCTAAGATCCATGATTCATTATATCCGAGAAAGTTGTGGATTATCATCAATCAAAGGTATTCCAACTCCTCTTTATGAAGACAATGCAGCTTGCATAGCTCAATTACGAGGAGGATATATTAAAGGAGATCGGACAAAACATATTTCACCAAAATTCTTCTTTACTCATGAACTCCAGAAGAAAGGTGAAATTGATGTGCTACAAATTCGGTCATGTGATAACCTCGCAGATATTTTCACGAAGACTTTACCGACTGCAACATTTGAAAAGTTGAGATATAAAATCGGTATGCGTCGGTTTAAAGATTTAAAGGAATCATCTCATCAGGGGGAGTAATAAATGGACATATAGAATAGTGTACTCTTTTTCCTTCACTAGATTTTTTTTCCCACTGGGTTTTTATCTAGTAAGGTTTTAACGAGGCATATTCTTTATGTATGGATGGACATCCAAGGGGAGTGTTATGAATTATTGGAATCTCCATTAATTAGTGGAGGCTCCACTAATTATGGATTTATGTGAATTATTAGAAGATTTTTATGGATGTCCACCATTTAGTGGAGACACCATTAATTGAGATTAGTTGAAGATGATGTATGCCATGATGTATTTCACTAATTAGAGCTCTATAAATAGAGCTATTCTCTAAGCTTGTAATACACCATCATTTTGTGAAAGAAAGATTAGTGAAAGAAAGATTAGAGAAAGAATTGTGAGAGAAAGAAAGAGAGAAGTTTGAAGAGAAATTCTTGTGCAAAGAATAGTTAGAATTTTCTTAGTGTGTAGTGTGTAGATTTTATTCTAACACTACCCTAATTTTAT